>JAOEHY010039835.1:0-104304 GCA_025447955.1 Psilopsiagon aurifrons | reverse complement strand
GGCCGGGCGCGGGGCAGCGCCCTTCCTCCCGCCCTGCGGGTGGGGGTCCGCCCCTGCCCCCGCTGCCCCCTCACTGAGGAGGCTTCCCCGGGCGCTCGGGGGTGAGGTAATTTCGTTTTCGTTGTATGGGAGGGTGACCTCTTCCTTGTATGAGTAAGAGGTTTATCGCACTGAAACGTGGACCTGGGTTCAGAAGTTTCCTCGTTCGCTGCGGACGCGGTGCTGGTTTTGTTTTCGCTCTGTTTGCTAGGAAGTGTGGATGATACTTGTAAATGTAAACTCGGCCTCAGCTGGGCTTTAGCCGGGAGCACGTATAGTTTATTGTGAAATACGGCTTGGGATTGCGTTTCGCCTTATTTAGCTTGAGGAGTACGTACTCTCAGAAAATGGTGACCATTGACCCCAAAGCATGCGAGTTTATTCTGTGTGTTGTATATAATTGCCAGTTAACGTCACAAGCTGTGTGCAGTGGGGTTTGCCTGGGATGTGCATGCATAGTGGCGTTAAATTTAGTCATCTGTAAAGTGCTGTGGCAATACCCTACAGTGTTTGCATGCAAAGTGCCTGTAGCGTAAATCAATGAACTTTACAGGCTGGCCCTGTGAAATGTAGGGGAAAGACCCTGCGACTGTCTGGTGATGTTTTAGCCTTATTAAAACCCCATCTGTGTGGGGTGCAGTGTACCTGTGCGTTAGGATTTGACAGATACAGGGGTGATTCTGTTAAATTTAATTTTTTAATGTGAGTTTTGCAGCTGGCTTTGAGAGCGCAGACCCCTGATGGGGCTGGGATTTCTCTGTGATGTGCGGATGATGGGTTGAAGTTGCATTTCCTTAATTGTGCAGATACATAATCAGCTATTGCAACCTGGTTATTTTTGAAGTAGCAAATAGCTCAGCAGTACTTTCACGAAGCTAGTTTTGTTGCTTAAAATGTGCTGTGGAGCGAGTAAACATTAAATGGTGGATACATTGTGTGCAGTCATTCATATATATTAAATTAGTAACAATTTAATTGTTCTTAGGGATCCTAATGAGAGGGCATTGATTTTGATAGCTGTTATGTTTTGTCACAGTTTTAGTTTTGTCATCAGCATGTCTGTTGCTTTATATTGAAGTAAGGTTTCCCTTAGTTTCCGATAGTAAACAACCATTTAATTCTGTGTATGTGCAAGCCAGCTTTTCTGCCTGTTTTGAACCAAATGTGTTAATTCTCCAGAAGCACATCACTGTTATTCTGGTAGGGGAAAATATGTTTCCAGTCATTCCTTCTTTTGAGATTTAAGCTAGATCATTAAAATATTGACATTAAAGTCAGGAAAAATTGGTCTTAATATCTGCAGAGCCTCTTGCTTTTCAGTCCTGCTCCTTGGTTCAGTTCCAGTGTCCTTCCGAAACGCTAGTTAGTGCCTTAATCTGTCACTGAAATGCTGTAAAAATGGATTTTGACAACGTGACCTCCTTCTTTTTTGGAAAAGCAGTGTGGCAGTTGCTGCTCAGAGGGAGGGGTGTAGGAAGGAAGGAGGCATCAGTTGCTTCCCTCTGCATTTTTACTTTCATTTTTATTGCCTGACATTTGTGGGTTGTGTGTGGCTTGTGCCAGTTCAAGAGCTGTGAGGTGCTGCATCCCATGACTTGTAAAGGCTATTCAGTAAGTAGCCACCTTCATGCCTTTTGGAGAGTCGAGTTGCAGCCCAAACGGCTTTGAGTTTTGCCATTCATCTCAGTAGGAGCAAGATAGAGCTCTTATACAGATGATGTAATCTGTGTTGCTGCAGTGTGATGTTTCGAAGGTCCAAACTCGCATGTGTATCAACTCAGTATCGTTGTTTAAGTTCCAAATGCACAGACCTGCTTTTAAAAGTCTTTCACTGTGGAGTTTTGCCCTGTGGAAGAGTCTGTGGTGTGTCTTTCTCAGGGTTGTAGAATGAGTGTTTATAACTAAAGGAAACAGAGGTTTTCAGTGTGTCACTCAATTATGTCTAATTTAGAATAAGCATTAACAGTCTTCGTCGAGCTAAATACCAAATTTGTCTTCAGTAAGTGAGAATAAACTTAAACCCTTTTATAGATCACATAAAATAAAACAGTTACCATTTCCTTTAGGTCTTGCCAACATTTTGAAGCACTGCATGCTTTTGGGGCTCATGTCGTGCATCTTAGCTGTTGGTGTTAATCACAGTGGCTCAGAGAGGCTGCATGTAGCAAGCTCATAATAACATGCTGTCTGCCTGTAGAAAAAGAGGACTATGAGTATAGCTTTCCTCTTCCAGGTGGAAATGGGAGTCCTTTTCAGCTCATTTTAGCCCTTGTATCTTCAGTTTGCAAGCCTCCTTGTGAAAGAAGCAGCACAATTTTGCCATTGTACAGCTCACTTTTAAACATGAAGTCAAGTTATAACAAGAATAAGATTATCTTGTTATCTCAGGGTCTATTTGAGCAAATTACCTTTCCTAGGCCAAATACCTTATTTATGGCCTGGTTTTGCCGAGCTTTTTACCATCAAATAGGCTAACTGAAGTTCTCTGTGCTGATTCACAAAAATCAGTGGAGGTGTGCCCTTCCCAGGAGCACTCCTAGGTTAGCAAAACGTGCAATAAACATAGCTAATGAATCATATTCCAGTGACATCTGAGGTGGAGTTTTGATCTGTGAGCCACCATTACACCTCTTCAAAGAGCCACAGTTGTCAGATCTTGACTCCTCATGAAATGTGAGAGGTGGGAATAAAGCAGTCTTTGTCAGGGATATGTTATGGGTGATCTCTCAGGGTAAAAACAGACCAATGCAGAGTAATTATATTTAGGGAAGGATCTAAGGCTGCTTCTTTGAAGGGAGCTACTTTGCTTCATGACCCTTTCTCATGAAAAGCAAACCATCTCCAAACATGTATGATTGGGAACATAGGTCTCCAAGAGACGTGCCAGAGATTTCAGTGCAATGCTTTTCACAGTTGCCACCCGCTAATGTAAAACAAGCCGTTCTCCAGCTGAGATCCGTAGCCAAAAGCTATGTGGAGAGGTAGTGGGTAGTTGTGAAGGGAAGGCTATTTCGGTGCTGGATAGTTGGAGTACTTATTTGATGGTGTACGAGTGTGTGGTACAGAGATGCACTTTCAACTGTTGTGTTCGGAGGAGGCTCTCCTGTCCCATGTGTGGAGTTTCTCCCTTCTGTGTTGATGTGTGATGAGATCAAGCTGAGGTGTCTGAAGTCCACACTGTTGTTTTCTTGGGTTAAGTTGTTAAAAGAGTATCTTTAGTATTAAAAGTTGAAAACGGATTTGAAGAGTACATAACACTTCGCATACATAGTGAGGTGTGCTGATGATTGTTCTAATCTTCCTGTGCTCATTCTGCTTCCACAATTGCACAGTCAGACATTTATGCAACTGGTGAACTCTGTGACAAACCCCAGGTACACGAGGCCACGCCCGTACCTGCTGTGGATGGCCTGTGATCTCCAGTATGCTGGGGGCTAGTGCACACCAAAGCCCTCCCAAGGAAAGGGGCTTTCAACAACTTTGGTATTTGAGAAACAATTCTAAACTGACTCAAACACCATTTCTCAGAATAGGGGAAATGCGGCTTTGAGCACTGTATGATTGCTCCAATGCAGAAGGGAGAATACTGATACGTTTTCCCTTTTTGAAACTGAGAATTGGCAAAAGGATTTTAAATCAAGTGAAAATACCTTGCCAAAAAGCAGAATTGCTCAGTAAATAGAAGACATGAGCATGCAGGTTTGTAATGTTGCAGGGGTAACTTACTGATAGTTCTTGTAAGAGCTAGAATTTGTTTTGGTTTTGGGGTGGTTTTGTGGCTTTTTTGGTAAAGTTATGTTTTGGTTTAGGTGTTTTAAAACTTCTCTGTATGAGGTTCAGAAAGTAAAACTGTTCCTTATCAGTGTTTTGGAGCCTCTTTATCATTGTCATGCCGCTTTTAGAGTGCGTGTTTATAAACAGGGAAACAGAAATGGTAAACAGTAGGGAATCATGTTTTAGAGGTATTTCGGGAGACTTTTGTTTTTCTTTGGCATTTAATAGCCTTTTGGGCTTAATGCAGAGCTTACTGAAGTCAGTGTGAGCTCTTAGGCATATTCCCGTATTCCTGGATTGCACTCCTACAACTGCTTGTCTGCATTTTCCTATCTGGCTTGGTTTGTTAGAGAAGTCCCAAAACTTGAAAGATGGATGGGCAAAACAATTGCAGAGTTTTAAATGACTCAACTGCATTTTAAGCTGATGTAACTTTCCGTTTCAATTTCAAAAACTGAATTTTGTTCTGGACAGCACCAACGATTACACAATATTGAAAATCAAAGTTTTAAATCATTATATGAGAGGTAGTGTGTGCTTTTATGACCACCTTCAGCATTGTACTTGGAGATCGGGCACCACCTCTGAAACGTTTTCTCCATTCTCATGCTGTGTGAAACGGTCTGAATACAGCCAGACTGCAAACAGCCCCTCTCAAGAGGGCTGTGCAGTAAGACTTCTCTGTTTCACAAATGGGGAAACCCAGTGCAGCAAGGTCACGTGCAAGGTTGATAACAGTGGGCATGAAGGCTGACTGAAGTCCTTATTGCAGTCCTTCAGCCTTTAGTTATGCTCCTCACTTGTTCCTTTAATTATGTTACTTGATGAAATGAAGGGGTGGAGGACAAGGAAAGGAATTAATCTATTTACTGTCTGCCTAGACTCTTAAGTATTATTTTGAATTAAATATCTGGACTGTATCCTTTTACCACATAAAGTAATTTTTGCCCCTTTGGCCTTGTTCAAGCCCATGTTAAATGCAGTATTCACTTTTAATCTGTGCTGTTTGAAAGTATTTAGTAGATCATTCACTTTCTTAGCAGTACATTTATACTGCAGTAGTGTCTGCCTCTGGAGCTCTGAGGCAGTTAGAGCTTTACTATGGGCTTTGATACTTGCCAGAAGAAAAAAGCAAAACACCTCCCCTCACACCCTTATATCGTGAGTGGTGAATCTTATGGAGCGCTAGATATGAAACCTCTAAAAGCATGACTTAGGAGTATAATACTGCATTGTGTTTGTGGGGACTGTAGAATGAAAACCAAGCTATTTGTAAGCACATCTAACATGGAATTGATTAGTTGGAAGTGACATGAAATCTTAAACACTTTGGGTGAAAGTGATTTCTCTTATAAATGAATTGGAGTCTATCTTAACATGGAGTTCAGGCACATCCTCTGCCAAGGTAGGTTTGATTCTCTTTGTGGTCCTGCCTGTGTGGGAGGAAAAGAATTGCTTCAATTATCCGCATCTATTCCTGTTCTGGGGACCCAAGGCAGCAGCAGCAGAAGCACAGGATGTAGTCCTGATACACTGAAGTAATTTATCACTTTTTTGATTCTGAAAGTGAATTCCTGCAAAGGCCTCACAGGTCAGTTTAAAGAGGAAGATGTCCTGAATTGTTTTCAGCTAGTTCTTTGGTGTCCTTTACGCTGTTTATTTCCCTCTGTTGTGGTGGACTTGAGAAAAAATGGGGAGCAATTTTCATGCTTGTTTTAATTTTTTCTTTAATTCCGTACAAAGTTTTACAATTTGTAATGATCTCTGTGCTGGATTCTTGCATTTCCTAATTCTGCATCCAGTTTTTTAAGCTGAATCTCGTTATGACATCAGGTGTTCAGTTCTCCTGGAATGCGAAGCCATGCTTTTCTAATGTGTTCTATTAGCTTAATAACACACTCGAGTTGTGGAATCACAGTGTTCTCTCTTTCCGTGTCTGGTCAATAGTTCTCTGGGCCAGAAGCAGCGTTAATGCGATCATCTGAACTTGCTCTGCATGGAAGCTGCACTCCCACTGGGACATTGTGGGGGACATTTCTGTCCTGTGTATGTTTTTAATGTAGTAACTAGAAAATTGTTCAAACCCTTTTTTCTTTCCTTGTTTTAGAGTGAAGATACTTGCGATGCATGTTTATTTATTAAATACCTACTGGTTAATTAGCTTATTTTGTTCCCAGTGTTTGATGCGTTACATCCAGCGTGGAATGGGATTTATCCCTTCTACATATTCTGGAGTAGTGGTTTGCCAGGACTTCACAGTTCTGTACGTGTAGGAAGTGAACTGCTCGCAACTGAGTTACTGTCCTGACCCTGATGGGTAGAGATGGTCTGGTTCAGTCAGACACTGCCTGAGCTGCTGCTCTGAGCACTCAGCACTACTGTGAGGCTGGATTTGCATTTTCAGTGGGCAGAAAGGATCTCCTATAGCTGTGATAATAAAGGTTATTTTCTTTTGAGTATTTTGGGTTGCTCTGTATCCCTGTAAATGTGCTTCATGGGATTGTTGGGTGGTTTTAATGTTTTCCTGCTTTAAGGAAATAGGGTAATCCTGTTATTCTTTTCTAAAAAAAAACCTCACCAAAACAAACCACCCAAACTGTGTGTGATGTTGCATAAATCTAACAGCAGTGGAATCTGGGGATTGGTCCACAGGCCTGGACTAAATAGTTGGGCATAGTGTGATGAAGATTGTATTGGGCGTCCATTCAACATCCAAAACTCCAAGGTTAAACTTCAGTATTCTGAGTATGCTCTTGCTTTCATGGGTGCAGTGGGTGGGAATGTAAATGTTCATCTGATGCGTGGCTGTCATGTGGGGTTTGTTGTTTTTTTCATGTGCATTTGGAAATCTCATTTTCCCTTTGGGTTTTTATCATGATGCTAAGTTTATGCAAGAGATTACTGCAAGTATTAAATCTCTGCCAGGCAGATGCAGGAAGGTTTGATTGAAGGTGAACATAGAGCTATATTAGGAAAAAAACCTGGGCAGTTGAGCAGTCATAGCAGGAAAACTGATCTTTCTGGGTTTTCAGTGCACAGTGCCTTCGCTATAGTTGGTGTTTTATCAATGCTATATAGTTTAGTTCTGCAAAGGGACTAGTGCCCAGTGAGGAGCTATGTGCTGCAGAGTGCTCCAGTGTTACTGCATAAGCAACATTTTTCCTAGCCTGTGCGGACATGCAAGTGTGTGCTTCAGTTTTGAAAGCGCCGGGAAAGCTTTATATTTAACTGTAGAGGACTTCTGAATTTCAATTCAGTTAAATAAAAGAGAGAACTGCTGAATTCAGCAGCAAAGGGCTGCAGTTGCTGTTTAGGGGCAGGGAGAAGTGAAACCTTGAGGTGTTACCTGAAGGGTCTCATGAAATACCACATGAAGCAGTTGCTACAGTAGGGCTTATACATGATTTTATATATAAAATGCCTAAGTACTTGTTTTGGTGATACCTGGATCACCAACTAATCAAAAGTGGCTTGACTGGAGCAGAAAGGTACCTTGTTCAAGAGTGAACAGCTATGAAGAGAGGTATCTTAATATATACTGTAATAATACAAAACAGAGATAAAGCTGTGATTTCCAAATTTACTGGTCTAACTAAGGCTAGTTTGCCTTAGATTGGTATTTTCCTGAGTTTGTGTCAATTTAAGCAGATGATGCAGGAATTTGTTAGTTTTCAAGTGAAATAGTTGGTCTGTTCAATGGCTTTGTCTGTGTTTAAAACTGTTAGGAAGTAATTCTCCCAAGTCACTGCTTTCCTTCAGATACCCCTAAGATACACTTTATTTCTGTGTCTCACAGTTATCAGCAGTCTGTTACCAAAGGCACAGGTTTGCATTTGAGATACAAAACCACCTTTAAATGCATTTTACTTTGTTGTGCCTGCAACGGTGTTAATAACAATGTGGGGTTGTATTTTCCTCACACACACACACACGTTTGTTTAATCCCCTGACTCAGAATTTTACTGCTCACAGCTCACAATTTCATTTCTTGTCTGTATGGGCTGCACCACTGAAACCTCAAACTTCTTAATTTTAAATAAATGGACATTGACCTCTGAGTGTTTTGAAAAGTGAACACGAGCATCTTTCTTAATGCTGTCACTAACTTACACTTTGTTTTTTCAGGAGCTTGAAGAAATCCGCAAATGTGGAATGAAAAACTTCCGTAATATCCAGGTTGATGAAGCTAATTTATTGACCTGGCAAGGGCTTATTGTTCCCGTGAGTACAGATCACTCCTTATTCCAATGAGCTTTAAAATACAATGAAGATCATTTCTACCTCATAAATCCACAGCTCAGTAGTGCTGCTGGTGACCATTAGGTAATGTTTGCACCCTGGCAATCTCTTTGGTTATTATAAACCCTGGCTTTCACAGCTGTGGGGTTGTGCAGAAGCTGGTTGTTAATAAATACAGTGTAAGTTTATTCAGCAGCATCTTAAACATACTCTGGGCCGTGAAACGTGCTCCTGGATGTAATTCTTGTCTCTTTTCAGACCTGTTGTGTGATCTTCCTGTCTCCTTTTATTTGAGTGTCTTCTGTGTTTGGTTTTATCCCAGACTGATAATATTAGCAGGTGTTTCTTACAACTAGCCTGAAGAAAAAATCCATATGTAATTGAAAGGTCTGTGGTCAATACCTACTTGGATGCTTCCTTATTGTAGGCCTGGTCCAACACAGGGATGCAGCTGGCAAGCGCTGTGGACTCTGCTGGCACTGGGTTACTTGGGAGGGGTGTTGGAAGTGGGGAGCAAATGAAGTTTGTGGTTTATTACATTAAGCTTAAAGTACAATATCTGAAAAAAAAGAAAGATTAAATATTTTGTTTACTCCTTAATTTTTTTTTAATCAACTGGCTGCATTTCTAGCATAAAATTGAGCATTGGAGAAAGTTTGATGCCAGGAAAAGGCTTGGGGTTTCAGAAGTGAGCTTTTAAAGGGAAGTCTCTTTATTTAGGCATTAATTAATGCCAAAACAGCTCAATTCATTATTTTTTTTTTTTATAAGCACTGCTGTGTTGTAAGAGAATGTTTGATAGAAGTAGATAACCACTGTATCAGTCAAACAGCGGGGAAAGCAGGGAATCTAGTATGTAGAATTCATTGGTTGAAAGTCACTTGGGTTTTCACCTCTTGTAATTTCTGCTGTTATGGCCCATGCTCCCTTTGTTACATGAGCTGCTTCTAAGCTTGCAGCAGTAGAGGCTGTGACACTTCTGGGCGCCGTTTCTGCTTTTCCTTGGGGGCTGTCTGAACGGTCACACTGAAACCACAACCAGTGGCAATCTGTTCTTGTATTATAAGACCATGAGACATCTCTTTGGCAGTGCTGCTGCTTTGTTAGTTGGAGGCCATTCCTGAATTTGGGTCATACAGGTTGAGGTAATAGCTAGGCCTTTGCACTTTAAATACTGTAGAACACCTTCAGTTTACTGCTTACTTATATTCCGTAGAATAAGATAGTTTATGTAGTTTGTACTGTGCATGGTAAAGGTACACTGTTTGATTTCAACATCAAAACAAGTCTATCTGCCCCAGGCTCCTTGTTCTTGTCAGGTACAGTTGGTATACTGTGAGTTTCATGTCACTTAAGCAAAGCTGTTTGCTATGGACAAACTTTTGCAGACTAAGAATACTCCAAGTGAATGTTAGTTATGTTTGTCACTTGTGTTTTGGTATCTATAATTCTGCTTCTCTTCCTTGTCAGTGTCAAAACAAATATAACAAGTAATTGGAAATTGACTGCTTGAATATTCTGGTTTGTCTGTTTAAAACACGAACAACGCTTTACATCATCTTTTTTTTTTGTTCAGTTTATTGGTGAGTTATAGTGAAGGACTATTCTGACTGAAAGTCAAGCAGAAATTGGACAGTTTTAAGCCAGATCAGTTCCCATATCAGTTCAATGAACATCCTCACAAACTATACCATGTGATGGAGACGAGCCCGGGAGCTGCAGGGGAAGAGAGCACTACTGCATAAGTTGTGACCATCACCACAAGTTACTTGTTAAACTTCCAGAGCTTTTAGGGTTGCTCAGATAAGAAGTGATTTTCAAGCCACAGCAGTTACCTTTCCTTGACCACAGAAATCAGTGCCATACTTCTTAGAAACGCACAGCCAGGCATCTCCATATGGGTGAAACTATAATTAAATGTGTTCTGTTGAATAGTATTTTAATAGAACACTCCTCACCCCCAAACTAGTAAACCTTTTTCAACTCCTGGGGTGGGTTTGATTGCAGGGAGTGGTTTGGTTGCTCATGAAGAATGTGTGTGGTTGTACTTCACGCTAACTTGAAACTCTCACCCCTTGATTCTTGTTCGCAGAGTGTTTGGAAAGGCTTCATGCCATAGTTACTGTTTTCGGCGCAGAATGGTGTTTTCATAAGCTTTACATGTAGCAATGGTTTGTTTTTCTTCTGCAGGTACCATCTGAAGCACTACCAATAGTCTCCCAGGTTTTCTAAATGAGATTGTGGGCATTGTTTTTTCTGTTGCAGCATGAAGCGCTACTTGGCGTACTTCAGGCTTCTCTCATCATGCTCCTTCAACAATGATCTGATAAGAGTGGGTGCTAAAACTGCGTACAAATTCAGAATGTTCTCATCAGCAGACGCAGTGACTATCTATCTTTAGTGCTGTTGAATACTCAGCACATTTCGGTGTAGTCAGCACAAAAACGTTCTCGGAACATACAGAGAAATCTGACAAATCAAATCGCTTTGCTGTGTTGTGAGACATGTAAAATAACTAGGTTTAGAGAGAGCAGTTTTCCTCGCCAGCTTCCTGTTTGTATCTCAACGGGTTTACACTGCTTTTTGGAATGCAGAGTTGGGAGTGAAGCTGCCTATTAGGTAGGACTTAGAGTTTGGAGTAAATGGGACTGGATGCTTTCTTACCAGTAGAAATGTCAGCTCATTTCAGAACAGTGGTAAACTGTTTTTCCAGGGTGAACACAAATGTAGAGGCTGTCGTGCCTTTCTCTTACCAAGCAGGTTTTGATGTTTCCTGACACACAGATACAGCAGTATGTGTTGGAAGAAAGTGGCTTTAGAAGAGGTCATTTGTTTGATAGAAGTCTGGAGCATGCTTGTACTCAATTGTATTCATTAGAATATGCCAGATCTTGACATTCTTCCTTCCTGTTGCAGGACAATCCTCCGTATGATAAAGGAGCCTTCAGAATTGAAATCAACTTCCCAGCAGAATATCCATTCAAACCTCCTAAGATTACATTTAAAACAAAGATCTATCACCCTAACATCGATGAAAAGGGGCAGGTTTGTCTGCCAGTAATTAGTGCTGAAAACTGGAAGCCAGCAACCAAAACTGACCAAGGTAAGACTCCATGTGGAGAAAGAACTGGGTATCAAACCCCTTGCACTGTGTTTAAATGTAAAGCTTGTCAGCTGGTCACTGCTCCTGCAGAGTATTCATTGTCATAAGATTTGTATCATGAGTCAGGTGCTGTGAGCAGCTCTTGTGGAATCTCGTTTTGTTGTTGGAACGTAAGGTGATGACACTGACGTGTGGCACTGCCTCCTCCAGGAAACCACACCACTTCATGACTGAGGAGTTTGTCACGGGCATGTGCTCGCGGTACCTAAAACTCTGGTGGTATTTTGTCAGGTGGTTATTGCCTTTTTCTTTTTAAACAGTACCTTTATAGTTCAGAGGTGTTCATGACATTCCTGTACCTAAGGACCTAAACCTCAAGGCTTTGTGTAGCTCTCTGCCATGTGGCTCAGTGATTTGAACATAAGGTTTGAAATACCTAGGAGTCATAAACAAAACCTGATCTCATAAGACAAATCAACTCTTAAATCTTAAAAGATCACTGCTGTGAGGTTTGCTGCATAGAGTGCCTTTGGGTAACAATTCAAACACTTTAAGGAGAAAAGTTTCATCAGGTTCTGTGGCAGACTGAGAGTGGGGTCTGAGTTGGGTTTTATTTCTGTTGTTGTTGCTTCCCTTTAGTTGGGGTGAGAATTCCATGTTTTCGGTCAGGTAGTGATTGATTTGATGTACAGCAGTTATTATTTTACCTATAGAAAGAGCAGACATCCTTGAACTTTTTAATGTATATTTTTTAGTAACACTAATTCAGATGAGTAGCGGCTCAGTGCAAGAGCTTCAGTGACACAGAAGTGTTTTGCTCTGTAGGAAGAGGTAGTTTCTTCTTTCAGTCCTCTGTAAGGTTATTTTCACTTGAACTGTATTCCTGATAGTAGGCGATGCTGTACAGAAGATTGCTTTTTTCTGTGTGCTAACAAAAGTGCTCACAGTTCGCATGATTTTGCCACACAAATAAAATGGGAAAATTCCTGTAGCTGCTTCAGTAAAGACCAAGCAGCTGAATGTTGGGGCAAAGGGGCACTGAAAAGAGCCTACGAAATAGGTCAGTGAGGATCTTACCGTTTGTGGTTGATTAATCCCTGATTATACAGGACAGAGATCCTTGGCAGGCATGAAATGGAGATAATATGTAGCAGGTTTCTGTTAACACCTTGGCACTTGGTTTAATCTTAGGAGTCTTCTCTTGTGAAGTAAAGGAACCATATGCGTGCCTAGCTTGAAATGCAAGTGGCATTAGTTCTGGAACTGCTGAAACAGTGGTTTGCAAGCAGGAAGCAGTGTCTCCCTGAGAAAAAGCAATTCCTTTTTTAACTGAGTGAATAAAAGCTGTGCTAAAATCAGAATCTGGAACAAACCCTGGCTGCCAAAATACTGCAAACCTCTCGATTTCTGCTGTTTTCTGGTCTTCCATCTGTCTTTTAACTCTTTCTTCAAGAAGTTGTTTTAGTGTCAGCATCTGTTGTTACTACGTGGTTGTATGAACCTGCAGCAATGTTATTACAGCCCTGCTTAAGTGCCTGTTCCTTTTTCTCCTGAACATTTCTGCATTGAGAAAGGAACTCCAGTAATGGAAGGTGATCAGTGCAGCACCCAAGTGTTCGGTTTTGATAGTCAGTTGTCAAGGACAGGGAGAGATTAGGTTCAGCATAAGTCACTGATTTGCCTTTCATGGACTAAACATGCATTTTACTGCTGTACATTCTATTAATTTATGCTTACTATTAATACAGACCTTTGTGATGGTATCGTTTTAAAATGCTGTGGGTATCAAATCAGCTCCTCAACAGCTTGTATGTTAACCTTAACACAGTAACGCTTTCTCTATAGTGCTGTAGCGAGTTTTTTCTCAGTGAGAAGGGATTGTTGCATGTGGTATTGATGCCGATTTCATAAGTAATGATCAATGTGATGACAGCTGTCAGAAGTCCAGGACTGGCAAGTTCCTGCCAAGTGAGCTAGTGTCATTTATAAATTCCTTAGGTAGCTGTTGCAGTTTAAGCTCTGGTTTGTGGTAGGAACTGTTCCTGTTCAGCAGGATAGGGACGGGTGTCCTTCTCTGGATTTTGAGTATTTGTTTTGAGGTGTCTTCCCCATACCTATCAGATCAGGGTGGAAAAGAATATGAGCATGAAAAAAATCAGTGCTCTTAAAGAAGCCACTCTGGTATCCTGGCATCTACTGGAGTGACAAGCATTGTAGGAACTGACACTGCACAACTAGGGAGGATCCAGTTAAACTGCAAAGTGGCAGCTTCGGAACAAGCAATGGGCTCTAACGTGTAGCTGAATTGTGGAGCTCCCTGTGGCTGGGGGGGGTGGTTTGTTGGGTGAGCTGAGGAGGAGGCAGCTGGCTGCACCGTGTCATGCACAAAGGTAACAGTTCTGTTCCGCTTGCTTTGGAAACTCATGGGTGCTGCTTTGTGTTACTCTGGGTAGCCCAAATTTATCTCAAACAGAGTATTAATATTGTTGCGCAGCAAAGTGCATTTCCTGTGTCCCCACTTTCTGTAGACTTGCCCAGTTACCCACGTGCCTGTTAGCAGATGGACATGAGAGCTGCCCACTGCGACCTGTCTGGCTTTAATTGGTTGGGAGAATGTATACGGGGAAAATCTAGCAATAAATGTCACTGCGGTTTGAGGTTCACTGCCTCAGTGTCCAGTACAGCTCAGTTACTTCAAGAACGACATTTCCTTTGAAAGTGATGGGGAATGTTGGTGAAATGGCTGTACACAGGGGGGTGAAAAGCACCCTGTAGTTCTTACCCATCTGTTTGCCCAGTCTGTCTCTGCCAGTGGCTGCGTTTGGCAGTTCAGAATAAAGGGAAGAGTTGTGCCCTCTAAGTAAGAATTGTAGATGAAGAAAGCTGAGAAATGGTTTCCAAATGCAGTCTGGTTACAGCTGCGATATTGTGATAGGAAAAATGCTTCATGATGAAAAATCCCTTGTCACTCAAGCTGTTTTAGATGGATGTGTCCATGAAACACAGGCTCTTCCTTAGCCATAGTATTTTGGATGCAATGCCAGTTACATGGGAAATAGTTTGTAGTGTGTTTTGGTCTCTGTTCAAGTTTTGTCTACAAATACGATTCTCTGGCGTTCATTCACAGTCATTGAACTAAATCTTGGCATATTGCTGTGGCTCATTCATACCCAGGTTCATGGGATGTGTTGAAAGGCAGTTAAAGCTCTTTTCTTACTGGGGAATTTTGCTTACACTTTGATTTTTTCCAAATGAACCATCTTGGCCTGACGGTGTTTATACTTCTTTTGACAGTAATCCAGTCCCTCATAGCACTGGTGAATGATCCACAGCCCGAGCACCCCCTTCGGGCTGACCTAGCTGAAGAATACTCTAAGGACCGTAAAAAATTCTGTAAGAACGCTGAAGAGTTTACAAAGAAATATGGTGAAAAGCGACCAGTGGACTAAAACCTGGCACAGTTGGTGTCAGCAACGTATGATAGAAGATCGGAGCAGTGCATTTGAGACACCCCGTAAAGCAGGACTCTATGGAAAATTGACAAGTGCCACCTTTCGGTGTTAACTTGTGGCTGTTACTAACTTTCTACAGTTTTCTTAATCAAAAGTGGGCTAGGTAACCTGTAAAGAAAGGATTAAAATTTAAGATGTTCTAGTTCTGCTTTCTTTGTTTAAAAATCACTGCTTCAATATACTTTAAAGTATGCTGTTTTCTTTTTCTTGTCAGAATTTATCAAAAATATCTTAGACTTATATTCTGCCCTTAAATTGAAAAGGTTGCGGCTGTCACTTATTTTTTCTGCAGTTCCCACTATCTTGAGTTCACTCAGTTCTTTATTGGATTTTATCCCCCTCCCCAAGCCGATGTCTTAGGAAAGAATATCCCAGTTCTGGCAGGAAATGATTGAGTGTTTGGCAGTTTTGTTTACTTTTCCTTCCAAATGTTGCACTGTGCTTCGTGGGACTTGCTGCAAGTTCCCCTTAACTTCAGTTTGTAACATAATAAACCAACAGATCCCACAAAACCAATCAGAGATAATGTCCAGGTCTCATGTAAATCTGGCTGATGTTACCACCAAATGTTTATTAAAAGGGGAAACCCAAGTTTTTGTGTGCGTCATTGAATTCAAATATGGCTCATGTCCTGCTTTTGGAAAACTTTGGGGAAAAAAATTCTGTAGCAAGTGAGTAGTGGAATGTGATTACAAACTTCTTTCACTTCTGTTCCTAACACCTCTGCAGAGCAGCTGGGGACGCGCACACACAGAACAGCCCAACCAGTTCAGAAGAGTTTCAGAAACTGGGGACCAAGAGGTACCAAAGCGACAAAAACTGTGTTTTGAGTTAAAAATTGGTCATTTGGAGATGTGAATTTTGAATTCAGGTACTAAATCTGGCAGCACTGCTGCCCATCTTGGAACACTTTTCCATCAGAACATGTAACAAATATCCATGTATTAATGGGATGGCACTTGCGCCATGTGCCAGCCCAATTGCTGCACAGCTCTGACTGAGAAGGGGGGAGAGCAGGGCTGAGCACCAACCTGTGAGTGCACTTCACTGCTGCTGCTCCTGTGTTGTGAAACCACACAGGTTAGATGATGTAATGAGTGTGTCAGGTCTCATTCTGTCATTCTAACCTCGTCAGGCAGAGCTGTGTTCCTGCTGCTGCAAGGCCCCCTGCACACACGCTGAAGGGGAAAGCCCTTTCTGCTCAGAACTGCGCGTCCTTTACTGCGCCTGTTGCTTTCTGCCTGCACCCCTTCTTCCCCAGCCTAAAGCGTGACCGTAGCTACAGTCAAACTGCCATACAGTCAAACTGCCGCCTCCTCCCGCCTCTTGAACTTGGGTAGGTTACTAAGCAAACAGGTTTATCTCCAAAAATCCACAGGGATCGGGGAGCACATATCATTGTGATGTGCAGGAAGTAGAGTTAGAAAATCCCTTGTGCCCAGGTGGTTGTCTGCACTCCTAAATTCAGATTTAATACAGCCTCTGCCTTTGCAACCTTTCAGAACTAGTGTGTCAAGCAGTAGGTCTCTTTTGGTTTTAATGTCTTGTATATTTGCTATTTCTTCATTCATCCCTCTCATCTGGCTTTCATTTCGATTTAGTGTAAACAATGACAGCCCAGTACCTCACCTCTGAAAGTCCTTTTTTTTATAAGTTAGGGAGCTAAGACATTTTATGGTTTAAGTGTTCTTAGACAGATTCTTTGGCAGGTAAATAAACCACATTCACCTTATTTACAGAAACTTGCATTTCCTGAGTGTTTTCAGGCTTGTGAGAGCACTGTCTATTACCAAATCTTCACATCTCTGTGTCTTCATTTGCAGAAAGTTGGTACTGATTTTGTTTCATTCACGCTCGGATTCATAATAAAACAATGCCAAATTATCTGTCAAGCTGAAGTGTGTAACTTCCGCATCACGTGAGTCACTGTACCTTTTGATCATGTCTGTGGGCATGGAAACTCGCCATCCTTGCGATTTTATTTAAAACAAGACTTGTAGCACTAGTTGGCTGCCCTCGTTACTACTCAATCGCATACTCTCTGGTTGTGAGCCTCTCAGGTCAAAGACTGCGTTTCTCTGAACCGGTGTGACTCAGATGCCGTTGAAGGGAGCTGGAAGGGCTGTGTAACTCGAGGAGCTCCAGTCGATCCCTGCAGGCCTACCACAGCGCAACACCGGCTATTCCGTTTTCATCTGCAAAGGTCACATAGAAGACAGATATTGCCATCAGTTCTCTGGGTGTGTTCGGCATAGTTCATTTTCTAAACTACGAGATGTGTAACCCAAGTGATGGCTTTTGTTTGTAGGCAGCCCTCTGCAAAAAGACAGATCAGATACTGTGCTGTTTGCTTGAAGTCTGAGGAAAATAAGTCACAGTGTGAAGTCCTATGTTAACTCAGGAAATCAAGCTCTTGTTCCTTCCGGTTCCCTAAGCCATGATGAATTCTAAACCTGCAGTTTAATACCCAAAATACAACATGCTGGTGAAACTACACCCAGGAGTACTGGTATAGGCTTCCTGCAATTCCATTCTGCTACCCTAATAAAAATTTGCTCTCAAAGGCTTTGTGGCAGAGTTTTCTTTTCAGAAATGGGGGGTTTAGACTTGTTTTAAGTATTCTGGTGTAGTGATGCTCTAGAACCGCTGAGGAACTTCCTCCTTTATCTCTGTGTACTTTAGGCAATTTAAAAGTTCCCTATTTCAAAGTCTTTTAGTAGCTCTTTATTAGTTTCTCTATTTAAAACTCCCTTGCATTTAAAAGAACACTGAGTTTAATGCTGTTCATGTAAAAATAAGGAATTTGCAAAACGTAACCAAGGTAAGTGCTGTTGTGCTACAGCGTTCAGCTGACAGAGTTCAGGGTGTGGGTAACGTCCTGAGGGCTGTGATGGGAGCACATGTATCAGCTGGAGCCACTTAAATGTTCACGAATGTCTATCAGAACAGGGTCACAGAATGTAAGCTGGGTTCTGGTATTAAATAACCGGGGTTTACCCCTGCATGATAGCAAATACCGTCAGTCACTAGATGGCCCCCACGGGCTTCGCTGTGCCGGGAGCCGCGGCTGCTCTGAGCAGCTCTGGTCCCTCCCGGGGTTTATTCATTCTCTGTTACCGCAGAGCAGGAACTTCGACGTCGAGCACCGACAGGACCAGCTTCAGCCATCGAGTCACCCCAAAAGACTCTTTGGTGGAGCGGAGGGGGTGTTAAATTAATTCTGTGATGAGAACTTAGGAAGGAACCTGGAAACATTTTTAAAGCAGCCCTGCTGTTATCTTTGATATTTGTACAGAGCAAAGCCTTCCTCAGCTGTTTTACAGGGGGCTAGACGGGTCCACTATGAGCAGACAAGGTGTCTCAGCAGCGCAGCAGCAGGTGAGTGGATTTACTTTGCTCTCCAGCTATAACTAAAAGCAAAACCCTCCTGCAGCATTACAGTAGAAAAAGACCTGAGTTTATTTTTTACTTCAAAGAGTGATGATCATATTGACATTTTTAGTATTTAAAGAAAAACCTGTTTAGCCAATAATGATTACATTAAATAGATCAGTTTGGGGCAGAAAATGAGCATAAACAATCAAAACTATTTCTTCCCCTGTGAAAGTGGTGTGCCAGCAGCACGGCTGCAGTTAGACCTGTTGGGACTACAGGGACTTAAGCTTAAGTTCAAAGACCCTAATGACAAGCATGAAGATGGACAAACACATGCACCTTCTCCATTTGGAAACTTGCTTGTGGTTGGTCCACATCTGTCCCATGCTTTTTCCCTGAGAGGCAGTGGGCAGCGCAGGAACAGTTGCTGGGGAGCTCTCATGTGCAGCAGTGACTGAAATAGCAGATGGGTCAACAGTTGCTGTTCTTGCAAAGTCATCCAGAAAGGAAAAAAAGGAAAGCCTCTCTGAAGGGGCTGTGGCTGATGTTACTGTCCTGCAGTGGCTTCATGCCAAAAGGCAGCGTGAATGGGAAGAGCTGTAATCCCTGCTGGCTGAGGCTGTATGTGGGATGTGGCTGCAGATGCCACCATGCTGAGGGCGTGATCCGACTGTTCTGATGAGAGATGCTCTGAAGGTAGCGTGCACCTTCGTGTGCGTGTCACGAGATACAAGCAAGGTGGTGCCTGTGTGCTCCTTGGTCTCACGGCAAAGCATGCCTTCGTGCTGCTTGTGTTGTAGGAGCTGGGCTCTGGGAGGAGGGATGGGCCTTGGCTGCCACACTGTGCTGGAAGGGTGCATAAGAGGTCTGTCACCTTCAGAGCAGGGGCTGTGGCCTAATATCTGCTGGCCAGGGCACTGGGGTGCTACCTGTAGCTGCTGATGGTGGCGGTCTTCCATGAACACTGCTGCTGTCCCCAGGCTGTTCATTCTCCTGTCAGCTGCACCAGGAGGTATTGCACTGGTAACTGTCTTGCAAGTGAACGAAGGCGTGTGTGGTTGCTTGCCTAAAGATCTGTGAAGGAACAAAGCTGAATGTTCCTGGTTTTGTAATGGCTCTGCAGCTCTGGATTGGTTAATGTCTGGAGTTCATGGAGGCGCTCCCAGGACTGCGAGAAGTCGTCCGGTCCTTCCCCGCAGCCACCGACGGGTGGGACACTGGGGTACCCGGGATGCACCATCAGTTCAATCGTTACAGCCCTTCTCTGTGGTAGTGGCTCTGTGGATGAGGGTGCCTTGGACATGAACTCTGTGATGGCACTGTCGATGGCACTCCGGATATTACTGACAGACATGTTCTTGCCCATGGTGGTCAACCCTATGTAAATGTCTGGCCACCTGTAGCCAGAGGAGGGAACACTGATGTTAATGCTAACAAGGTGGTTGGAAAAGTATGTTACATCCTGTGGGTTGGGAATCAAGCTAAAACTGCAGACAGAAAAGAGGGAGGGGGTTCAGTCTGACAGACAGGCCCAGCAAAGCCCCGGCACTGCAGTTACTACTGTATTTACGTGTGCTATGTGACAGCACAAGAGTGGTTTGGCATCTGGGAGCTTACACGTTCATTTTGTTGGCACAAGAGGGAGGAGAGAACTAAACTGAGCAATTCCAAGCTATCAAAATAACTCAGCCAGCCAATTAAAGGCTGAACAATAGCCATCTCTAGTTACTAGCTTTGCTAAGGGGAAACAAAAAAAGTGACTCAAATAACACAGAAACCAACCTGCTAAGAGAGCATTCCGCTAAAGTACATCAAAAAGCCATAATAATGGCAGAACACTGGACTTGCCTCCCCTTAACAGCAAACACTTCTTTCTATCCTGCTACTTAAAACCCTTTCTGCACTACTGCGGGAGATGAAAAGTTACTTCTTGGAAACTTTCCCTAGATTATACTTTCAGAATTCCACTCTGATGCAGCGTCAATGCAGCACTCATCCTCCTGCCATGCCGGGTGCCAGCTTCACCAGAACGCCTGAGAAACATGCCCTGGAAAGACGACTGCCTTCAAGGTGAGATGTGAATCATCTCTCTGCAAACAAACCTTACTAAGCCCTCATGCCCTCAGCACTTTTTATCTCCTCTTGAACCTTCTTCTAAGCCCCGAAGTGGAAAGAAAGGTGG
The DNA here is from genome assembly GCA_025447955.1 of Psilopsiagon aurifrons. Lineage (NCBI taxonomy): Eukaryota > Metazoa > Chordata > Aves > Psittaciformes > Psittacidae > Psilopsiagon > Psilopsiagon aurifrons. The sequence goes on along the minus strand of JAOEHY010039835.1, from coordinate 84,080 downwards.
TATTCAGTTCTGGAAAGAGGCTATCAGGAGGTGATCAGATCTTAAAGCTTTACTACAAAAAGGATGAGTAATGCCTGTCTTACCTTATTCCATGACTTGTAAACACATCCACTGTGTTAAAAGAATCCTCTTCCACTCCCAGGTAGAACTCCATCAGGGATGGTGGAATCCAGTCACATTTATGGAGGCCTGGCTCTATCGGAACGCGTGTGTACTTAATCCCATATTCTTCTAACACCTCTGCAAATATGTGCCTGACCTCTGGGAGTGAAAACACAGACACTATGGTCAGGAACTGGATAACCATCTCATCAGATCCCTGCAAGCTGTTAGCACAGAGGCATCTTTCCATTCCATGTTAAAGAAATTATAATCCTATTTGGTTTATCTTCTACTGAAATGGTTTTCTTCATCTGGATGGGAGCCACTTTCTGTACTGGAAATATTACTCCCTCAACATCTGTGTCGGTGCCTTGTTTTTCCTTTCACCACTGAGCATTTGGTCCAGCAACCCCTTCTACCTTAGCAGCTCTGGTCCTCAAGTGCACCAGAGGTGACTGCACTGCCAGGAACAAGCTCTTCATCAAGTCCCTGCCCAGCCAGGTTTGTTGTGAGGGTAAATTGCCAAGAGCAATGGCATCCACAGGCAGCTGAGTGCTGGAGTGGGGAAATCTGGGTGGCTTTGCTCTCTGTACCACAATTACCTTATTTGCAGAACAGGGACAAAAGATACTTGCCTATCTCTGTAAAGCATGCTGAGACCTGCAGACAGAGATCAGTGTGAAAACACAACTGACAGGATAGGGTTCTTGTAGCACCTGAAAGACCCAGGCTTTCCAGTTTGAACTGGCCAAGCTGCTACGTGATGTGGGCAGAAGCATGCAATTAGGATGCTGAGGTAATTTATCAATTCTAGGAGAAAAAGGTGTAACCTGGTCCATTTGTGCCATTAATCCCCTTGTGATGCTACAGACAGACCCAGATCACCAAGCAGCTAACTGGGCCCAGGTGGGAACATTCAAAGAGCGGGTGTCATGAAGTGAGATCTACTGCCCAACCAGAGAGCTGTGGCAAGGGGAATTCAGTCTGCGCTAAATCTCATCTCTGCAGTGTTGGGAAGAAGAGGACTCCTTTCTTACCTGGGAGGACGTGTACGTGCTGGTGCCCATCCATGTGAGGAGGTAGGTGACCTGTCAGCTCATGGAACAGCTCTACTTGGGCCTTTAGCTCCTGCTTTACCTGCACAGTAGAGAAGGGTCAGAGTAAGCCTTCTTAGCAGGGTGAGGTCAGGAGGGTGCAAGGGAGACCTGCTGGCTTCTACCTCTGACATGGCTCTGGGAGGCATAAAGTGCTATGATGTATAAATGGACATGCAGTGCCCAGAACCTCCCCTAGGCATGGTCTCTGTGGTACTGGGTTGTGTGGGTGGTACAACACTGGGATTTTCTATGTTAGAAATACTGGATATTTGAATACCCATTTCCCTTTACAATGAATGGGGAAATGGCTGCTCATATCCTACAGGCAGTTTTGATCACCATGCATCCTTGCTCATGGGGCAAAACCAGCCACCTCCCTAGAGAACAGAAACCCCTCATGAAGTGACAAAAGGCTTGCTGCCTGCTTAGCACTTCTCTGTCATTTTCCTGTTACAAATGTCTAGGTTCTTTGTAAATATCTGTTCCAATGTCCCTTCTGTCCCCTCAGATACGTAGTTTAACAGGACATCAGTGTATGCAGGCACTGAAGCAGGGAGAAATGAGTTCTCAAAGGCCGCAGAGCCTTTGGCAGAATTAGGCTCAGGACCCAGAAAACTAGCTCCAGCTGCCCAGATTCAAGATTCATCTCTAAGCTTACTCACAGCTGGGACCTCAGGAAGATCTTCAGCTGTTATGTGCTGGGATCAGTGCAGACTGATCCATGTCAGGAAAGCAAGCTGCATGATTGTATATGGCTTTCTCCTACCTCTGACATATTCAGGAGACCTTTTGATAGTGCTGTTCTGAATCCTATTTTCCCATGGAAGAATCCGTCCTGGTTGAGCAGCGAAGAGTTTGTTTTGAGCACCTCGCACACAGGAGAGCCCTCGGAGAGGTTAGCATGCAGGCCTATTGGGATGTTGTATCTGTAGCAGGAATAAAATACATGTTAAGCTTTTCACCTCTACCTCCTTTTTTGTGCCTGAAGGCAGAAGATAGCAGTGAAAGATTTAGACTGATCCAAAAAGTGGTTATGTGCTCACTGAAGTACATCTTTGTATCTCTGCCCTTCTGGAAAGGAAAGCAGACCAACACTAACCAGAGCAGAGTATCTCCAGGTAGAATCCCTGTGCAGTCTGCCAAGTCTGTGAGACTCCCAGCTCTGTTCCCACCCTTACTCATGTGGGGAGAGCAGCCACGAGCTGTCATAGACTAAATGCTGTACCTGCATGCTACTAGTAACTGGCAGAAAAATCTGGACCTTGAAACCCTTTCTAAAGCACTTCATTAGCCCTTGCTAGGCATTCCCTCGAGTTGTTCACCCTATTAAAGATCCTACATTTATGACATATTTGAGTTTTACTTGGCAACTTATAAAGCTTCCCCAAAGTAGAATCCAGCCGTATATAAACAGTGCCCAAGGCAGCTGTTATGGCAACAGCATAAGCTACAAGTGTAAATGCTGTCTGACTTTAAGGGTTTCCTTAAAGGGTCCAAGAGACTGCAGCTGGAACTGCCTGCAGTGTCTGGGTTCTTGTCTACTGGTGCAGATGATCACCCACTGACTGACAAGGCTGAACTGTGCATCCCTCTGGCAAGACAAAGGATTACTGCAGGGAGGCCCAGCGTTAGAGTAGAGCCTTGCTAAGGGATCACAAGGGTACAATTTATTTACTGGTTGCACTCTGCAACATTTAAAAAAAGGAACAGTGCAGTGTATTTGCAGAGCTCCTCTCCACCACAGGCTCTTCTGAAAGTGCTGGTTTTCTTTCTTAGCCTATGCTGTGGATTCCCTACAATAAAAACAGGGCCTGTGGGTGCTCAGACTTGCGCTGAGTTTCATTAGTGCTTCAGCATCAGTGGCCAAAATGATGCTTTGAAACTTTTTCCAAGACAGCCCCTGGCCTCTGGCTGCCCCAATAAGTAAATGACAGAACTGCAATGTTCCTCTGCTGCCCAGTCCTGAGTCATGATGCAGAGTTAATTTCAAGGCAAAGGCACCAAGCCTGTGATGCTTTAAATCCTTCCTGGAACTTCTGCATGGAGCTGTTAAAACTGAGCATGGCCTGTTCCTGTTACAGCCCTTGTACAACAACTGGGGAAAAGAGAGCAATCCCCACTTCGGCAAAGTGTGCAAAAAACATTTTCCCCTTCTGTCTGCTGCCCTGTAGCTGACTAGTGAAGCACCAAGTCACTCAGGACAGGTCTGTGGATGGACTGGACCAAGCTAGTCATTTAGCTTCTTCTGATCATAAGGGTTTGGCCCTTATAGGACTGAAACTCTTTTTTTCCTGGCTCCTCCGTCTCTCATGCTCCAGGTGGATGGTACAGTCTGTTGCTAGATACTGCTCCTTCTCAAAGACATAAGTGTTATGAGTCAAATTGTATGGACAGCTCTGTGAAACAGAGTCCATGTCTTTCCAGTCCACTCTGCAATTAGGGAGCTTGAATGTTTGCTTAATGGAGCAGAACATCCTGTGGAGAGAAAGGTCCTCTCTGGCTTTTCTGACTTCTCTTTTCTGCAGCAGTGCCTCACTATATAGTTGATGATAAATGTTCATCTTGTTTTCATACATGGGGCCTGAGCACATGTCATGTGCCCACTAACTCCTTGCTAATACAAGAACTGAAAGATGCTGTCACTGGGAGTGGAGGCTCTTCAGCAGGTGGCTGATGCCAGGGCAGGAGGCAGCCACAGTGCAGGAGTGCCACAGCAGGAGGTCTTCTTCTTCATCCTGTGACCTGCTTTGCACTCTTCATGAGCCCAAAGGTGGAAGGAGAGCCCATGGTTTTGTTTTGGAAGTCCACCCCAGACTCTTTATCATGTCTCTGGAAAGCTCTAATGCCATCAGCTGATGGCATTATTTGTACCACAGCCACTGCTGTCTACAAGAAAAAGGATTCATGTGTTACCATGAATCAGCAGATGGGAGATTTTTTGTTGAGTGCTCTCTTCCTCATGTGTTGTGGGAGGGTAAGAAATGAACAGCTGAGCCTTTCAGCATTGTCTCCCAGGAGCATCAGATGAACTACCTCCAATTGTGCAATGCCTCACATGCTGTCAGGGAAGCTATTTCCAGGAAAGGCAAGCCCCTCTGACAGGTGTGGGACACCAAGGAGCCAAGCACTGCACTGCAGAACATTAGAGCTGCTCCTCCGCCTGAGCTGAAACCAGCCCCAGAGTTGGGGAATGCACAGAATGTGGAAGTGCAGAGAGAGCTGCCCTTGTTCTTGCTGTAAGGGGAGACTCTGACTGTAACATTAGAGCATGTTTCGGAGCTTTGGCTAACACCAGCTGAATATCTTAATAGTTTTCTCTTAGAGTTAGTCCTGGCTGGTTTGACAGACTGTCTATGCTGAGGCATCTAAAGAGGAACTGCTAGTGTTTAAAGCCTCTGGAATGCAGGGACTGAAACCAAAACTCAAAACACAGCACGTGAGGAACTTGGTCAGAAATATTCCCCTGTGGGAGATGCACAGAAGCAGGCATGCTGGGAAGGCTGTAAGGATATGGGAAGGACAACACAGAGGGCGCAGCAGGATTTTGTGGCTAGCTAGCATTTTTCTGTATTTAAATATGTGCTTTTCCTCTGGCCCCAGTGAGCCAGATGATGCTCTGCTTCAGCACCAAATGTCCTGGACCTGGTGTTCATTCCTAAAAGTCCTGACACTGCATGAGTATCTGATATCCTAAGTGCAACGAGATGAAAGCATGAGCAAAACTTAAAGCGTTATAGTAATTAGCCAAGGCTGTACCTTGGAAGGCTCCAGTCATGCTCTGCTCTGACCAAAGGCTTGAGCTTTAAGAACCAACAGGCTTTTTTCCCCTGACTATTTACACACATTGGACTAACTCTTGCTCCATAGTGCTTCTCATCATTGGAATGTAGCTTCTGCAACCAAACAGCAATGCCAAGGCATGATGTATTGTAAAAAAAGGCATGGAGAAAAGTCAAGATATGGGACTGTCTTGAAAAGGATAGCCTGTTACAACAAATGCTGCAAGGGGCAACAAAGAGTTCAGTCTGGGAAGATTTCTGAGACAGCAAGCCCAGCCTAGTTGTCAAATAGAGAGAGGAAATGCAATCAGCTAAACTGCTTCCTTTTCAAGTAGTTTCTTGTTTTGCCACACTAGTGCTCTGAACAAATGCCTCTGCTAAGGCAATGGCTTTTGTGCAGTTGTAATCCCTGTTCATTCATATCCTTAGCAGTAAAAGATCCCTGGAAACTGTTACTATACTGAGACACTCTTTAAAGTGCCCACCATCTTTGCACACTTCTGAGCTTGGTAGATGAGCTTGGATGCCCTGGCCCTTCCTGGACACAGCAGGGACTCTGTGCAGGCCCTGCATTCCTGGGAGCAGTGGCTGTGGGAACCATGCAATTCTCTGAGGCGCAGTTGTCTTCCTGAAGGCTGCCCTTTTCCTTCATGGGCAAACAGATCTCACTTTCAATGTCCTGTTTGTATCCTTATCCAGGAAATTACTGGTTCATTGGGTTTCAGCCCAAGGGTGACACAATGAAGAACCTCACATAAGTATCTGTATCTAGACATCCTGCTCCAGTAAACATCTAAGTAGCTCAAGCCCAACAAAGCCAGGCTATGCTTTGTGCAGAAAAAGTACACCTCTCAGGTTCTCAATGTTGGCATTTGTATGCTTCCCTACCACCCCACTTTCACCCTTCAGCAAATGGTAAGATCTAACTGTCATTCATCAAATAGCACCTTGTTTTGCTCCACTAACGCTAAGTACTTATTTCTGCTGGGAGAAACACTCCAAAGCCTCTGTAATATTAAAAACTGGTACTGTAACATAGCTTAAGGATGTGACTTTCTTTTTAATTACATCTTTGTATCATCTGAAGCTCCTGTGTCCATGACCTTACATCAGCAAAAAGTGCTGTTGCCAGTAAAGTTAATCTGATCTTGGATTCTAGTTTAAGGCCTCAGCTGGGATCCCACCTTTAATTCAAACACAGTTCAGCTGTGGAACTGTCTGCCAGGTGATAAACAGTCAGATAAAAGGATGATGAGAAAGCATGAGAGATTTCTGGATTAGTCAGATGTTGACTTGGGAGGGTCAGAATTAAGTCACAATTTACACACAGTTTGCAATTACTGTTGATGGGAAAGGAAGTGAAAACATAGACAGCAATTAAATGTGGTTTTGTTAGATTCTTCTGCTAAATGTACCCAGATGTTGTAGGGGCTTCAGTTTTTGTGTAACTGATGTTCAGCATTTAAACTGCAAAAAGGAGGCAGGAAGACTGAGGTTGTGTTCTAAAATATGCCACTTTGCATCAAGTTTTTGGATATAATCATCTGGAAAAGGGTTCTAATACTCGGTCACGACTAAGCTGATTGATAAAAAGGGAGAAATATGGCAGGAAACAATCTTAGGTCTATTTCTGCTCTTTCCATATTTCTAAGGAAAAATGGACCTATTAATTTCAGGTACCAAATAACCCAATCTCAGGGGAAGGCTCTAGAATAATCAATAGAAAGACCGGCTGACTTCAAGGTGGGGCTTGATAAGTAGAAAACTGAGACTATATTACACGGATAGCCAGGAAGTTGCAGTCAGTCTATGCCCTGTGAGGAAAAAAGTTTCGAGTTACTGAAGTACAACCCCCACAGTGGCAGTCTGTTCCCTGCCTGCTGCTCTGGTTATGTACTGCTCCAGCAGTTGCTATCAATAAGTTTGTCTTTGGTGATGGATCAGGCCTGATGATTCACAATGCTGAAACTTCTCTTTCACCTCAAGTAAGTGGGGTCTCCAAGATCCAGAACCGAGGTGCTAGGGAAGGTGTATTATTTACTACTTGGTTCTGCTGGTTTGCAATTAGTTTGTGTTAGAGCTGGTACAAAGATCTGCTGACTACCATCATATTTCTGCCAACGCTTCTAATCCAAATAGGGTTTCTCATATACCCAGAAACCTACAGAATTATTGTGAAATGAAGAGACGAATGGAATTCCAGAGGAACTGTGATCCTTTTTTGAAGGACACTGAGTCCTAACACTGTAGGGCAGCATGAAGTGCTTAAGAACTGTCCTGATAGGTGATAGATCCAGTCTCTGCTTATACCACTGGTCAAGGCTGAAATGTCGCTATGGAGTTAAGCATTTATGCATGTGTGGCTATATATTGTGTATATACATAATATTTACTTAGTTGGGCTGTGTGGAGAAAGATAAAAGAGGATCAAAAAACAGGGCAGGCTTTCATCCCAAAACCCACAAAATGTCGCAAAGCCTCAATATTCACAGTGGGATGGGAGACAACACCAAGCAGGGGAAAGAGAACAACAGTGGCAAGGCAGTCAAGCAACAGTGATACTTTCCCATTTTTACACCACAAGATGAGGAGGATTCAATGACATTTCCAGTAAGTCTGACTTACTGGATACCTATGTCTGAAAAGATTTTGTGTGAACCCCTGCAATAGAGGAACAAGTATCTTAGGGGTGGGTGCATGCACAGGTACCAATTAAGGTGTACTACCAGCACCTGAATTAGAACATGACCAACCCTTTTTGGCAAACATGTGGGTGAGTAGGGCTGAATACAGGTGCACTGAGTTATACAAATGAGGAATTGCAGAACCTGAGCTGTTGACCTTCAGTGCTGACAGATGTCCCCAAAGTCACCCTGCTTCTATTCTCAGAAATAGATTCAAATCCATTTCATTCACACTTACAATCCAAAACTATCCCCCAAAAGAATGAAACAGTAGCAGCAGGTTGCATCTTCTGCTGTCCCCATTCCTCCAACCTGGCTTTTCACACCTGTATCAGCTGTCAGCACAAATGTCATGAACTGGATTCAAAGATGGTTTTTAAACCTCCATGGCCTATTTTCTGACTATGGAAATGAGGCCAGGTGGATTCTATATTTAAAAGCCTGCTAAAGACCATGGCTAAAATAGCTGACAACATTACCAGAGCATTGAGGCTTAAAGCCTACCATGGCGACTCTGTGTCTGAAAGAAGTGCTGGCTTTATCTTCATGTTTTACATTTCAGTTGTTTCGTTTACTAACAGGATTTTAGTCATCCCAACAGTGTCTCCTCTTATCATCCCAGAGGCAGTTCTTCTCTCAGTGTTTGTGTGTAATTTCTAACCTTTTTAACAGAAGATTAGTTTGCCACTAACATCACACCCTGGTTTTCCTATACCACCCAACACCAAAGAAGCTACAAGCTGCAAGCAATTTCCAAGTACTCCTAAAATCACAGACAAATTGGAGAAAGGTGCTCAAGGAGAACAAGGACAGCATGACTCTCATTAAACTGTCCCCTGCAGCAGCTATATTTGAAGCATAAGGGCTTTGTTCTACTACTACCAGCACAGTTCCTTTTCTCTTCTGCTTTTCTACACTGTTTCTCAACCCTGCTGCTTTCTCTTCCAGGATGTATTCCTGCCCACCACTTGCCAGACTGGAACTGAAGCATTAGCTGAGTTTTACCTTCTAAATACAAGTAATGCTTCCTATTAAAGAATTTACCTGACTAGTCTGTGAGACTGACACAGCGTTTGATTTGCTACAGAGCCAACTATGCCAGCAACCTCTGAGAAGTTCATGAAGGGAATAAAGGTGGCAAGCATGAGGTATGGTCTCTCTTTTTGTGTATGCAGTTTTTACAGGTGGATTTATCAAGCCTAGCATTAATAAAAATATTGGGGCAATTGTTTAAAAGGCTTCTGGGGTGGAAAAAAATCAGGCTTTCCACTGTCTAGATTTGTAACTAAGCCCTTGCAGAATCATACCTTTCCCTGATTCTGCAATGAACCTGGGTGACCCTGGTCTGCCTTGCTCAAATGCACCAACTTAAATGAGATTTAAAGATTTGTGCTTTTATGCTTTACTAGTTTTAGGGATAGCAGCTTGGCCTGGGCATATAGTGTGGACTTTCATTTTGATGGTGTGTCTTTCAGAAGTGTGGGAAAACAAAGTCCACCCAAAGTCTACTACTCAAATTGCATTAGTGGCTTTCTATCCTGACAAAACAAGGTGCAGTGGCTAATACTAGAGATAGAGCCATGGCTGGCAGGTAACTGGTTTTACTAGGAAGAGTCTTAGTAAATATGCCTGGAGTACGGTTTTCTTAAACCACCCTAGGCAATGATACAATGTCTACACTGGGGTTACAAAAGACCAAATTTTATAGGTGAGGCTTTTGATAGCCTCTGGAGGCTATCCACAAAGAAGCTAGAGAAAGTAGCTTACCTCCTTGCCAGCTCGGCTGCATCTGCTGCAGCGCTTCCGTTGACTAGAAGGGACACGTTAGATACTGCACCAGCCAGGAAGCAGTCCACAATGCCTTGGTTTCTCCGAGGACAGTAGCCAAAGTCATCTCCAGTTACTATTAGCTTCACCTGAAGCATCCTTGGAGGTCATCCCTAGCAAAAAGGAGGGAAAATCTTAATAATCGAGTTTGCAGATCACAGGCAAACAGAAAAAGACTTTCAACGGAGGTGAACCCAAGCGTGACTCAGCCCCTGACTAACTCCTCCTGCTCCACCTCAGCCTGCCGCTTGTCTCACAGCTTCCACAGTAGCCGGATCTGGTGTGGCCGCCCGGCTCACAGCACACCTGCCTGCTCCTGCAGAGGGAGGAGGGAAACCTTCCTTTCTTTGCAGGAGCACAGGCCTGCCTGCACCATGTGTTGCTGTAAATGAGGATGTGCAAACGGTCAGGGGCTTCGGGACCTGACTGAACCTACACGGGGAAGGGTTTCAAATTCCCTTCCCCGCTACCCATCCTCTCCGCGCTGGGAAACGGCAGCGGTACCAAGCATCCGAGGCAGCCCCGCAGCCGCGACACCTCGCTGCCACCGATCCCGCCATCCAGCGCGGCAGGGAGATGGTGCGGGCTGGGCGAGGGGCAGACGCATATCTCCGGGGAGAACCGGAAAGGAGCGGCCTCCCGCGGTGCGGCTCGGGCCCTGCCCTCCGGCTGCAGAGGAGGACCCGCCAAGCCCTCTCCCCGGAGCAGTGCGTACCTCCGCTCGGGCCCGCTCCCAGGGACGTCGCTGCTCGCGCAGCGGTCCCCGTCACCGCCGCCCCGGGGTGGGTGGGGACGCTGACCCCGGCGGCGGAGCTCTATCCGCGCCGCTCCGCCGCGCATCCCCCCACGTACGCGGGTGCTGCCGAGCAGCCCCGGCCGGGAGCGGAGCGGCGGCAGAGCCTCAGAGCCCGGCTCCTCCGCTGCGCTGCGAGCACAGAGGCGGCCCCTGGCGGCCGCGGCCGGCACCGCCGACCGGCCGGGCACGATGCTCCCCCGTCCCTCGGGGGGCGGGCAGCGTGCACCCGGTGTGAGCGGGGAGCTGCAGGTCGGCAATCCCTGATCGGGAAGCCCCTGCGGCTCCTGATGCTGGAAAAGGACAGGAAGAACAGAGAGACAGTTTCTATCGTGCTGTCCTTCAGTGCCGAGTGTAAGCCAGCTCTACATCAGGCTGCTTGTAAAATCATGTTTGTCCTGGCATTGAACTGCTGCTTTTTCTAACCGTAGGAAAGCTATTCTTCACCTACCAGAACACCAGTGAAAGCACTTCACTTTCACAGCCACATTCTTCACCTGTGGAGAAAGATGAAGTTCTACCAATGTAGAACGCGCCCCTTTGTGGTCTGTAATGTTATCCCAAGATATTCACCCACTCCTGCTACAGCAGGGGGAACAACAAACGGCTGTTTGGGGGAGGAAGAGAGTGACAGTTCAAAAAGTGCTAAGGTAATGTCCTGTTAACCTGTCCCAGGAAGCAGAGATCATGCTGAGTGGGACCCTTGTGCGGGTTAGGGTGATTTACACATCTGAATCTCTGTCACTGTGCAGGTAAGAGGGCTTAACAAGAGAAGCAGCAGCCATCAGGCCAAGCACAAGCTTCTTGGAAGAGCAGCTGGGATGGAACTAGCTGAGAAAGGCTTCAAGGGTTGTTTCTGTGGGAGTGGACAGACCATCCTGTTACTTAATTCATGACTAAGGCAAAGTCATTCAAGCTAACTTAGCTCTTTCATTAGAACTGCATCCCTTTTCTCAGCTCTGGAGAGTCCTAGCATAAAGAAACCAAAACCTCTGGGTGTTCCCTCTTTCTGCAGAATAAAATTCCTATGAGACAGACAGCATACTCAAGCCCCAAGGTCAAAGAAATGATGTGCAGGCACAGCCAGAGACAGACTGTCCTTCCCACCAAAGGAAGAACCGTCAGTTCTTGGACACAAAGCAGCACTGTTCAGTGGAGGGAACTTCACTGCTTTTACATCCAGACCTGAGGTTTAAGATACTTGGTTATGAGCACCTCTGCAATTCTAAACCTATTTCCTCACAAGGAATTTGGAATCAGTGAATCAGGTAGGTTGTAGCCCTGTTGGTCTTCAGGCTCTCATCAATTTCCGCTCATGTAGCAAACTGCTACAGGATGCTGGGGGGGGGAAGCCTCTGCCTCCCACCTTGAATGGCTCTGCAGCAGCAAAAATGTTTTTCCATAGTCTGAGGGCACTCTGAGAGGCAGCTAAGATTTGGATGATTATTTGCAAGCACATTTTGATATTCTGAGGGAGGAAAATAAAAGTAGAATGGGGGATGGCAATGTTAGTCCTGGAAGAGTTTGGTTCCTAGGCTGTGCTTTCCCTGTAAGCACTGAAACAGGCAGCATGGGGACTTCTGCTTAATCTAGAGTAGATATCAGCTGTCTGTCCCTTCTGAAGCTTACTCTTCCCTAACAAGGAAATGAACACTGACTACAGGAAATCATGGTGAGGGTTGGAGACAGCCTTCTGCCCATTAGTGACTCCTTTTCTCACAGAAAATTTATATGGAATGAAATTTCCAACAAATTGTGCTAAAATGCTGTAGAGAAGTTGCTAAATTTTCATTCTAGCAATTTCTGTGAGCATTTCCATCATTTAATAGTTGTATGTCTCTGTTACAGAGAAGTGTTTGATGCTCTGTAAGGGTTTCCAGTACTCTTGGCATTTCAGAGTGGATATTCCGCAACGGGAACTTGCCTCCCCTTCTGGGAGATGAACCTCACAGCCAACCCACCTTCTCCCAAGGCTTCACTTACTGATGAGGGCTGGTACTGTAGCAGATGAAGTCAGCGCAACTCTGAAGTAACATCCGCAACCAAAACCAAGTACCTCCTGCCTTTGCCAATGCGAACTCTGTGGGTTCCTGCCTCTTTCTAGTACTACCTGTGGTGCTTGCCTCTGCACAGGTGAGATGCACTACATAAGAATCTTGGACAAAGCTTCTCAGGCTTCTTAACCATAGTATGTGCTTAATGCTATTAATGGTAACATCCTTCTTAAATACTGAATGAAGTTCCTGGAGACTTTTCTTTTCCAAATTCCTGCCTGTTTACCCAGCTTCTCTTCCCATGACTGGAAGCAAAATCTCCCCAGCAAGCAAATCTTGCCACTGTGCCATGACCCCCTTGGATCCCAGCACAATATTTCCTCCACATGCCCTAGCTGGCTGCCAAAACACCCCTTGCAGCCAACCCCACACAGTCCAGAGGAAAGTCTCTTACAAATTCAGCCTGGAGCTGAAAGGCAAGGCAGGCTTCCTCTGGCTAACCTCTCCTCTTCAATGAAGACATGAATGAGAGAATTGGCCAGCATTTCTGGCAAAGCCCCATAAGCCAAGACCATGTACTAAGCACAGGCTGCATCTTCCAGCTTAACTGAAACAAAATACAGCCATACCTTATCTTAGTCGCAGAAACCAGCAGGAGCTCTCTCCATCCTCAATTGCTTCACTGGTTTTGAGCTTGAGTTTCTTTTCCTGAACTTTGAGTTATTCAGTAGCAGTTTTAGAGGTTTCCTGTATTTCACAAAAGTGTTTCCTAACAGTTAATGCTTCCAACAAGCCGTCTGTTGATATGTTGACAGAAAGAATATGTTTTCTTTTTATTGTTCCCTTGGCTGCAGTGAGTTAGTTCATTTGGGATTACAATGGCAGCACAGTAGGACTTGGTTTGTCTTTTTCTTGCTTGAAATTTTGTTGAAAGTGTGAATTCTAAAAGATATTTGAATGAGACAAAGTAAAATCCATTTTTTATTAAATCAAAGGATGTCAACATTGTCTTCTCTTTCCCAGCTTTAAACATTTAGAAAATCTTTGAAGTTCAGTGGCTTCTGTTGAAATGCTTAAATTAAAGCCTTTTCATTCTTCTACTGAGGTCAGTTTTCAGGGAAAACAGGACGTTTATGTTCATGCTGTCAGCATCTGTCTCAGTCTCTTCTTAGTAGCAGTGAACTGCATTCCAATCTCCTTTGCAGAAGAGATGGAGATCATGCAACAGGCTAATGCAGCATGTGTCTCTGAGGCTGCAGTCCCCAAAATGATCTATAGCCCAGGTACAAAACCTGGTCAGTCGACAGGACATGAAGAGGACAACATGGTGAGGCATAGCACAGAAATGAGAAGAAAATAAGGGGTCATTTGCAGAGACTGAGCTAAGTGAAATGCAAGAACTCTGTAGGGATTTGTTCGTTAGCATGTCTTAATATTTCAGCATCTGAGCTGAGTGAACCTGAACAGCAGTGACGAAATAGAGCTGCACTGCAGTTTTCCCCAAATTCGCAGACATGCCCAGCCTAGGGGGAGGCAGAAAAGTGTTTTCTCAGTCTTTCAGGAAACTCGGGTGCTGCGCGGGGCCAGGGCAGGGATGAGGGTGTGGGGCAGTGCTCTGAGGGCTCCGGACTCAGGGCAAGGGAACAAGCCTGCTGCGGACCACGGCTCTCCGGCGGTACCCGCTTGAACTACAACTCCCGGCTCGCCGGGCGCGGAGGCAGCCCTTGCGTTGCGCAGCCAAGTACGTGGAGCCATTTTGTGGCGGGGGGGGGGCTGCGTCTGCTGGTGTTGCTGTCAGTGACGGCGAGGAGAAGCCTGAGCGCAAGCATCCCGCTCCACCCGCCGAGCGGTCCTCTAACCATGCGGGCCTCCCTGCCAGCGCGGGTGTGCTTGACAGTGCTGAGGAGGGCCTCCCCTGGAGAGCTGGAGCTCAGACTAAGGAATGCAGCTGTGTGATGAAGCAGGGGCGCTTTGGTGCCAAGCCCTTCCTGCGACACCCAGCTTAGAAAGCAACCGCACAGGGGAGTTCATGGACAAATCTGGGTGTGCACAGTGGCAGGGCATGCCCAAATCCCCAGCAGGGAGGGGACACAGCGGGTGCGTCCTGCCCATAGGTAGCTCTTGCAAATCCTGGGCGCAAGCACTGCTACTCCAGATGGAAGCAGCAAAGAGTATTGCTCCAGGCTGATTCAAAACTAAATATAATGCTGCATAAAACCATCAAACCCCTGTGGCTAGACTCCTTACTTGTGACTTGCAATCTGCTGCGTTTAACAGCTGCCTCCCTCTTGCATCAAAAAGGGTTGAAGTTGCCGAAATCTTGGGTACCTCTATTAAGAGTTGAATGGCTTCCCTGCACACCATGTGGTAGGTGGTATGCCTGTCACCCTCCCTCTCCCTTTCTGAAATCATCTGAATTCACACCTGCACAAAATAATGTCGATACCTGAAAAAGTGCATGGCACTATCAAGGTGGCTTAAAGTGAAAGGCAAAATTGCCATCATGACATTATTATTAACTTGACACTTGCATTACATTATGGCATACATTTACATAATGTATTTAAGGTTTGGTTAAAGAACTAAACTCAAATCCTCCCTGATGCAAATCCTCTTCTGGCCTTTAGAGAGCTCATTTTAATCCATCTTCTCATTTTTCAGAGGGTTGCTTTCTTTCCACTGTGTTTCCTTCAGAGTGGAGTAAAGATTAGTGTTTAAATTTGAATTTTAGCTATAGCATCTGTGATTTCTGACTGGGTTTGAGGTGATGTAAAGCCTATCCATTGCTTTTCCAGATCTGATCTGCCTGACACTGAGGCCTTTTAAATACACAAATATGCCTGGTCAAAAAAAGAGTTGGGACAGGGAATCCTTCAACTAGATGATTAAATGAAATGAGTACTGTTTAAGTGTGGGGATTAGTAGCTTAAACTAGACTATCTGATTCAATTAACTGTTTGATTGCATCAAAACTCAGGACTTAAGTTTGCCTTCTCTGGAAGTTATTATGTATCTGGAGTTCATTTTTTTGCATTCATAATAAAAGTACCTAGAGGAAATTATCTCTAGGCAGAATAACACATTCACTGAGGTCAAAAAGTGGATGATTTTATAAAAGATCCTTATATAAAATAGATCCTTTGTGTAATTTTCAGAATTACATGAATATTTATCTACCATTGAATCAGATAAAAAAATCTAGAAGTTTTTCATATCCCATTAAGCACAAAATTACTTTAAAAACTACCTGAAATGATGTAACATAGGTTACATTTTTACTTTCTTATATTGAAATAGAAAGTCATCAAAACTACAATATCAATCAAATTCAAAGTAACTTCCTCAGTTTCAATTTACTCTGTATAACCAAGAACAGAGTTATTCCTGTATCTGATTTTTTCAAATGTTGATTAGAAGCCATTAAAATTAATTAAAGATAGGAGTGGGTCACTTCCTAAAGGGGCCTAGTAGAGAAGCAAAAAAAGTAAAGCTAGGAGGATACCGACTTTTCAGAAGGCACAAGGTGATTGGCAAGTGTCCCATTGAAAATGCAGACACTTTTATCTAACTGTGGAAAAATACTTCCAGAGTAGCTTGGATTTGTGTTTGCTCCTGTTACAAAGGTGCACCTTGAGAGAATGTTTGGCTTAAGAAAAGTGAAGGGTAATGGCATAAGGCTGTATGCAGAAATCGATAGTGCTGAAACAAGGAAATCTGAAGTTCTTATAAATCTCAAAAGCTTACGTCAGAAAAGGGAAACAAAGAGATTCTGTGTAAACTGAAAATGAGTACTGGCAAATTAGAATTAACCAAGAAATCCATTAGTTAAAATACCACTCCTCTGCCAAATATGACAGAACTACTGCCTCCAGAATTCCCTGAAAGACTACCATGAGAGGTAGAAGACTAACTAAAGCAGGCTACTGCTGGGCTTCAAGAGAAACAGCGTCTAAAAAATTTACTGGTACAAATGATAGCCAGGGAGGACTACCTATTTTATCAGACATGGAAGAAGAGGCAGCTGTAGAACCATGAGTATTCAGTGTCATCTCAAAAGAGTTCCTTCTACAAAAGGGCTACTGTTATCATTGAGAACATCAGGAACTCCTCAGCAATGTTACAACGGGTGTAA
Organism: Psilopsiagon aurifrons; assembly: GCA_025447955.1. NCBI lineage: Eukaryota > Metazoa > Chordata > Aves > Psittaciformes > Psittacidae > Psilopsiagon > Psilopsiagon aurifrons. Next base: position 67,672 of record JAOEHY010039835.1, on the reverse strand, counting down.
CTCACTTTGGCAGCTCACAGTGATTGTTGTGGTCTTCAAGCATCACTGAAAGCACATAGAAAATCTCAGCTGGTTGAGTGGAAATGCATAATTCTTTTGGAGCTCTGAAGAGAGATCCCATCTTGAAGGGCTGGAGTCAGAGAGGAGAAAAGATGCTGGCAATGGTACTGGACATAGATCACCAGAACTCTGCAGTACTTTCAAGGAAGCCCTTTCTTCCTCAAAAACTAGAAACAGAAGACAGCAATAAAAAAATTAATCGTCTCTTCTCTCCCAAGTGAAAAGTTCTTCAAGTTAAATACGTGTGTGTCAATACTTTTTTTGTCAAATGTCTTTACTGACTCTGCTTATTCTGTCTACTGAATGCCAAAATCTCAATAGCTGATTTGGGGTCTCTAGTCCTTAAACATCTTGGGCTGAGTGAAAAGAAACTCTGTAATTCTCTACGTTTTTTGCAAGCTGTCTTTTTTGTCATTTTGATTTCTCAGCATTTTATTGTTATTACTACTGTTTACTTTTTGTATTATCCTTAGGGGTCACAGAAGAGCTCTATTGTAAGGCATGCCAATGGATACAAATGCTTGATCTGAAGTTTATAACCACCGGAGTTCATCAGTGTGGGATGAAAGAAGGGCACAGAAAAAAAAATTACAGAATGTTTATACACCTGATTTTCTACTGTTACTCCCTTGATTTCAGTATAGTTCATCCTTATTGATATTGGAAAAAGGACCAGCTGCAGAAAAAAAGTCAGTGGAAGAGCTCATGTGGACTTGGTTTTGTATCAGGTACTAAGATGCTCAGAACCATGCCTGATCTGTTTTGTCTAAGGTTACTGACAGTCTGAGAAAGAATCTGGACAATGTTACTGTAGTGTTCTCCATCAATCAAAGAGATTTGATACCATAAGATGCACCAGTGCTTTTTGGGGTGTAGATCAAGACGAAGAGTTGCCTGTTATGCTACCTTAGTTGCCAGTCACTGCTTTTGTCATGTAAAGCAAATAGAAAGCTTACAGCATGTTTAACAAGGCCAATATAAAAAGAAGGAAAAACCCTTTCCTATAATATATTGCTTTGGGCCAGCATATACCCTCTGAAGTTTTCTTGTGCCTCAGATTTCTCATTCCTGAATTCTAAAAGCATCTGGCACTGCCAAATAACACTAAAATGTGTTTTTCAGGGAAGGCCAGGTTATACCTACAGGTGCATCTGAGTGGAAAGGGTAGGTGTTTTCAAAATCCTTGAAAATTGAGTGTGCAGAAGGACTGCAGAGTTAAGTGAGGGCGGAAAACAATCTAGTTACATTTTACATTCCCTTCTTTTACAGCACTTTTAAATTATTTTGTATCCATAAAAAAGAATCATAATGATTCCTATCAAAAAAGCTGATGTTGCCACTACCAATGTGCACTGTCACACAATTTCTGTGGCAGATTTACCTGTAGCTTACAGCAATCTATTAGAAACAATAGCGGGCCTTATAGCAGTAAGGTGGCAGTTAACTGCTACGGGTGTTTGGCATTGATGAAATTCTTTGTTGGCAACCGTTCAAACCCAATTATGTGTCTAAAGTAAGACTGAAAAGCATTGTAGGAAGCACCATGTAAATGGCACTAAATGCACGGAGGCTGAGCGACCTCCCAGAAAGATAGACAGGTGCCAGCTAAAGCCCCATATGATTGATTTTCCACGGCTAGAACGGCAACCACAGACATCTGGTTTTGCCCCATTTATAACAGGAGCAGCAAATGCAAGCTGTTGTCTTAGTCAAAACTGCAAAGGCTTTTAGAATGACATAGAAATATGGCATTTCACAATCAATGGGTGATCTTTCGCTTTTCTATGAGCAAACATTTGTACTTCCGGCACTAGGAAAGGAGGTTTTAGTTCTCAGAAAAATCAGTCTCTGTGTGTGTGTGTGTGTGTGTGTGTGTGACTGAGTTTAGCACTCGGGCTTGTTTTTAATACAGACCTGACATTTAAGTCAGAGATTTTTCTTAGATATAACTATATAAAATGGGTCAAAACCAGGATAAAGAAAAATAACCATTCAATTGACTGGTATCACATGGGTGGGAAAAAAACCTCACAGATCCAGGACTGTCAGAAGAGACAGTCAGCTGAGCATCTTATGATGTTTCTCCTAGACAAGCAACATTAATGTGCTTTCTAAATCATCCTATCATAGAGACTGAAACATTACAGTTCTTTGCTGTTGGATGTGCAGAGTACCATCATTACAAAAACTGAAGTCCCAAGGGAGGTGCCCTTCTACCTGTTTCCTTGCTGCGAGGAAGGTCAAAAGCTTTTGCTGTGTTAAATTACTTTGTATTCCTCAGTGTTACATGAGACTCCCCCCAGGCTGTGATGTGATGTATGGGTAAATCCAGTGAGCAGTTTCAGATGCAAAAGCTAATAGACCATTATAGGAGTTCCTGTGTTCTGTGTCCATGGTTGCTGCCTATTGATAAAGGAGACTTTTTTTGGGTGGTTAGATTTATTCAGCCTGCTAAAACCATACAATGAGAACGGTATGTATGTAAATTAATGAAGCTGTCTTTAATACTGAATAGAGCTTAATAATCTGGATTTGTTAGAAAAAACTTCACAAAAGGGACTGAGTCATAGGAGGTAAACTTCTGCATCCAAAAGCAAAGATGTGATCACTACACTTAATGATACAGTAATTGCTCTTCTTTGTATAGTATTTATGCTTCATCATCAGAAGCTCTAAGATAATCCAGAAATTACAGGACCAGTACTCTATTTCTCTACCATGAATTTCCTTTGGTTCTCAGCATTACGTCACATTTGTCTGTAAATCTCCAGATGGGTACATATCTACACAACTGTTAAGAACCAGAAACGCAGGGAGAAGCAGACCTGAATGTGCCAGCTCTGAAATAGAAGTGTCCTGAATGCAGCCACACAGGCTGACTGACCCACCTGTGCCAGTTCTGTCTCCCTGGGACTGTACCTAGACCATTATCTGTACCTGAGCTAGTAACTATAGAGCTGCTTTATGTTGGGCAGTGCTCTCTCTCACTGTGAAGACATTTATTCTTCCCTTGCTCTGATGGTAATCGACTGACCAGTCCTATTTGCAGCACGTTTTCTCCGAAGGTCCTGAGCAATCAGTCCAGTTACCCTGCCGCTACTTTTCTCACAGCCTGGACTACCTGCCAGACTATAACCAACCTGGCCTGCTCTGCTCCGACGTGAGCCAGTTCTCAGCACGAGTAGTGAGAGAAGCACGAGGAGTCCTGTCAGGGCAGCCCGGGGTGCTCAGGGCTTCCGCTGCCAGGTTGACTGCTAAGGCATCGGCGGGTAGAGATGCTGCGGACCCCGCTGGGCGCTGACCCGGCCGCACGGTCCCTCCCCGGCGCCGCGGGCCCGACCGAGACCCGCGATCGGCCCTGAGGCGCCGCTGAGGTAACGGCGCCGCGGTCCTCCTTCGCGTCCTTCCCTGGGGGGTGCCACGCCGCTCGCTCTGATTGGTCACCTTTTTCCCGTGGCCCAATGAGCTACTACTGCTATAGGTCTCGCGGCGGTGAGGTCACTAAGCCGTGGCCCAATGCGGAAGAGAGGCCGAGCAGAGGGCGGGCGGTGATTGGCCGGCCATGGTGCTGGCGGGCGGCGATTGGTTGTGCCCGCGTAGGGCAGCGCGGAAGCGCGCTGGTGCTGGCGCCGGTGCCGGGTGGGCTGCGGCGCGATGCGGGCCGGCTGCCGGCTCTTCCCGCTCCTGCTGCTGGCGCTGCTGCGCGGGCTGTGTCGCGGCAGGGAAGCGGCGCCGAGCGCTGTTACCTGCGGCTCGGTGCTGAAGCTGCTCAACACCCGCCACAGCGTGCGGCTCCACTCACATGAGGTCAAGTACGGATCCGGTGAGCAGGACCAGGCCGGGCGCGGAGCCGTGAGGGGGGCGGGCTGGGAAATGGCAACAGCTGGGCAGAATCGGGAGGACAGGCAGTGAGAGGGGCAGGAAAGTGGCGGGGGGGACACGCACACACAGGTTGTGAGGGGATAGGAAAATGGCGGGGGGCAGGGTGTGAGGGGGCAGGAAAATGGCGGGGGGCAGCCTGTGAAGGGGAGGAGGAGGTGGTTAGAGGTTGTTGGGGTTTATGACCTGGTGCAGAGGGAGCAGCAGACCAGGGATGGGGCTGTGGGGTGCACTGGAGACATGGCAGACCAATAAAGAGAGGCAGATGCTGAGGCCTAGGGTAGGGGAAGATGTTGCAATGTGCTTTGCAGGTCCTGGAGCTGGGATGTGACAGGGATGCTTTGCCCTCATCCCTAAAGCGGTCCCTCTTCTGTGCCTAGGGCCTCGATGTTACCTTGGCAGCATCTCTTGCAACATGGGTGCTGGTTGGTTTGGGGACCTAAGGAACTGGGTAGTATATTTGAGAAATTAATGTGAATGGATGTAGTTTGCATCCACCAACACATGCTGTGTTTAGCTTCTTCATTCTGAAAGATTATTTGGTACCTGTATGCCCATTACATTTAGAGAATTGAACGTCTCTTAAACATGAAGGCATGAGAACATGAAAGCAAATTTCTTTAGTTCTTTCAGGACTTTTTGAACTGGGGAAGTGGGTTCAGTCTCCTGCTATTTAATTCTATTCAAACAGGAAGTGGGCAACAGTCAGTAACAGGAGTTGAAGCTTCAGATGATGCTAACAGTTACTGGCGGATTCGTGGGAAGAGTGATGGCAGTTGCCAGCGTGGGACACCAGTGAAATGTGGGCAAGCCATACGACTCACCCATGTTAACACAGGAAAAAACTTACACACTCATCACTTCCCATCACCACTCTCCAATAACCAAGTAAGTTGTTTTAAATCTTAAGCTTTTGTATAAATAGTGCATGCCGTTGACAATAGTCTCTCCAGTTTCTCATGGTTTTGAAGAATCAGACTTGAATACAAGGTGACAGAAATAGTCTATGCACATCCAGAGTCCAAGTATACGTTTTTCTGCATCTTGGAATAATGTATTTAAGTTCTTGACAGAGGCAAAATTTTATGTGTACCAATATCGATATTTCATAGAAGTTTCAACATCTGCTGTTGTTGTTGTTATTATTATTGTTATTATGCACCACTGCTACCAGGGAGACTGTTGTGAAATATTTAGCACTTTCAAGGTGTAGGAGACTGAGCACATCCCTTGATGTTATGAAGATTGCTCTAGAGCAAGGCAGCTAATCATGTTACAGCACTAGGCATTCCCAGATTTGAGTTTCTTGGTGATCCAATCTATTAGTCATCTTCTGGCTATCCCTATTTCAGTTCAATATTCTTATTTATATGTCATCTTTCTACAGGAAAAATCAATCTTCTGTGACAATTGTAATTACTTGTCATTTTGTATGCATCTAGGAGAGCGTAATTTCTAAATGTAATTAGGTTCAAGTTTTACGCTTGAACAAATGCTTCTCCAACACTGAAAATCTCTCTTAAAGTAGGCAATGCAAACTTGGTAGAAGTTTGTCAGTAGTAGTCACTCTAGTTTTCCTTCAGCCTATGTTGATAGGCCATTACATTCAAAGTTGGAAGATTTGGCTCTGTGAAAAAGTTTTGTCTTTTACCATGAGTAACATGGGTGAAGCAATCAAGTCCAGTTTCCTGGACTGATTGTGAAAACAAAATAAGTGAGCGGAAAATGGCATTTCAGAATAATGATTTAAAGAACAGATTGACAGTAAAACCTTCTCCCAGTATTCATTTCTCAGTTTAGACAATTTGTGTAACATTGTCAGTTATGTAAAAATGTTCAGCAACTGTCATTGTGTTTCTTTGGTTTTGCTATGTGTTTGCACAGTATCTAAGAGCAAGGAAAATTTGCATGACTTCCCAGAGACTAACAGGCCTCTGACTTACGAATTGTTGAAATATGTAGTTATGAACTTAATTTCGTGTTCACACTTTAATTTCATGTTCTTAACAAAAGTTGGATTTTCACTTGGTATATTGTCTTTCACACTTTTTGTGCTACAGAAACTTGAAGTAACATGACCCTAAAATTTTAAGTTACTAGATACAAACCATTGCAGTTCAGTTTTGAAGTTATTCATCACTTTTAGTTATCAGCCTTTTGGGAGTTAAAGGTCGTCAAACATCCTGAACAGTTGGAGTTTCACCTATCCAGTTTCTGGAAATGCTTGATTTTTTTTTTTCTTTTGTTTTTTTTTTTTTTTTCACATAAAGAAATCTCATCTCGTTTTGTTTTAGCAGGAATTTAATTGCTTTTATGTTCTTCCTTATTTGTTTTTAAGAGCTTTTGAGTAGTATATCTGAAGAAATAGTATAAACCAGGATAGCTGTTGACCCAATTGAAAGGTTGGTATAATTAAGTGAAAAAGGAATATGATAACTTAATAAGCTAAATGGGGTGTTGTGATAAAAACACATGCTGGAAAAAATAGTACTGCAATGGTAGCTGTGAAGATGTTCTTACTACAAAACTAAATGTCTACAGTTAGAAATGTTTTTGAGTGGAGAAAATTTGCTTCAGTATTAGTGTTGCTTCTTTTGATTTTTTTTTCCTCAGAAGGATTGTTCTGATTTCTGTGCTCAAGTACTCTTTTTTATTTTGTTTGCAATGTGTGCTGGGGTTTGTTGGCACTTTTGCTCAGATAACATGTTAGTGTTTGTTGTCACTTTGTGTTCAGATTGCAGCAGTAGAAAGTCACTGCTTCTGGCTTTGATATCTCTTGTAAAGCAGCGCAACGGCACTTTCTTTTCTCTCCATCCTTGCCTTGAAACTGCTGACTTTGCGGTTGATGATTTTGTGTGTGTGTGTTGAAGGTGTTTGCTTACGTTTTCACTTCAGGAAGCTTGTGTCTCTAACAGGAAGTAAGTGCCTTTGGTGATGATGGCGAAGGAGATGACCTCGATATATGGATTGTGCAATGCAGTGGGACTTACTGGGAGCGGGAGGATGCGGTGCGCTTCAAGCACGTAGGAACTGACGTATTCCTTTCAATAACTGGGGAACAGTATGGCCATCCCATTAGAGGCCAACGGGAAGTTCATGGCATGTCTACTGCTAATCATCACAACTATTGGAAAGCAATGGAGGGCATCTTCATCAAACCCAGTATGGACCCTGCAAAACATGATGAGCTCTGAATTGACAGAGGATCCAAAATGCTTTGGCTTACTCCAGTCTTCGGAGATGCTAATTCTTGGTCTCTTGTAAGTCCTGCCTTGCCTGAGTGACTGACTTTCTGTATTACTGGAGGGCATTAGTTCATTCTAGGAATGCAGCACTTATGTGGAGAACGGCATTTGCCAGATTCAGCCTTTGAAATTTGAATATTTGGCAAAATACTGTCTGAATTTTTGAGCTTAATTGGTGAAACTGGTTCATAAATCTGTTGGTTTTCATTGTCATTTGTTTTGCTTGTTACTTTTTCTCAAATTTGAAGGAAACGGATAAACTGAAGTAATGCATTTCTGTAGTCCCACGTACAATAAAATTTTGCATTTTGTGAGATTTTTCCAATTAAGTATTTGTAAACTGATTTCTGCTTCTCAGTGAATGTTATTAATGAGGACATAGAAGAAGTCTAGAAAGGGAAAAATAATTTGCAAATTTGGTGTCTGTTGAATTCGTTGAAGTCTGCTACTCGGCCTTCCGGAAAATGTGGTCCATTTGAAAATTGCTTCCAGTGTCTTTCATTAGTTTCCTGGTGTACTTGCATTGGAAGAGTTGAAAACTTTGTGTATGTTGGAATAAGAAGAAAAAGTTTTAACTTACTCACTTTCTCTAAGAAGTTCAGATTGTCTGGTAGTGGTGATACTCCTAATTGTCAAATGGGAAGGCTGTTCTGCCTGATGGACTGGTGTGGAAAGCTGCTTTTGTTTAATTAGTATTAGAATTTTATAAAATTACATGTGGTGCAAAGGAACTGTTCAGTTTTACTTATGTTGTTGTACTTTCCTGTCAACTCTGCAAGATCAGTCTGACAATCCAGTTAAATAAATAGTGGGGTATATGCCCAGGTGGGTGGGTTTTTTTGTGTGTGAATCCAGAACAAGAGAAAAAAGAATCTTAAACAGGGGTGCAAGGAATCTTCATTGAACAACTTACGATTTTCTGTGTGCCTTCCACCTCTGAAAAGAGAAAAAACCTAATTCTTGAACATGTTTGTTACATGGTGTTAATGAAAATACTGCTTAAAATTCAAAGTACCATACAGTTTCTGTTTGCTTTAAGTTTAGTTCATGAAATGAGTGTGAAAACTCAGAAAATTCAGCTGTTCTTGTCATGTGTAAGTAGTTTTACTGATGATGGCTTTAATTAGTCAATCAGTTAAAGGAGCAGGAAACTGATTTACTGTTTTTACAGCTCCAGTCACATGCTGCAGTGTTAGAATGCTCTGTTGAGAAAGTGCTACAGGCAGTTGCAGTTAAGCTTTATAAATATACTTACTGATATATGCTTCATACCCTGTGGTGCTGCATGCAATTATGCTGTACAGGCTAGATTCAGGTTTTATGTAAGGGCTTACCACTAGTGATGATCCTTCATACCCTATGGAACAAGAAACCTCTGTGACAGTTGTGCACCTGATTATTTTCCTCTGACAAAAAAGGTAAGACTGTTTTTCTGTTACTCTTAGTTGTGTGTGGGTGTTTAAGGATTACAGGCATTTTGGAGAACAAGAAGAATAGCTTTTGCTGGTTTGTATTAGAAGTAAATTCTATATGATAGATGTTTTGGGTTTACTGATATACCTGACTAATTGGTATTGAAGTTGTAGCTATGAAAGATAACTCTTTATGAACAAACCAAACTTTTTGCATAAACAAGCTGACTTTTCTTTGTTAAAATGGAGGGCTCTTCTTTTGAAGTTGGTGTATGAGTAAACACAGAAAGTGTGGCAGCATTTGGCAGGAGGAAGAAATTAATTTGGTAATGAGTTTTCTGTTACTAAGAAGTAAATGCTTTATTCCTAAACTGTATGGGCTAAGTGTTCATGCACCTGTGGAATACTGAGTTGGTTGAGAAGGGGTAGAACTGTATGGCTTATCTTGCTCTTTGTGCCAGGTGACATTTGTACCCAATGTTTATCTCTGCCTGGAAGTTTCTGTCTCTAGCAAAGATACTTATCTATCCTACTATGCTTGAGTAGGATCTCACTGGACCTTCCTCTTTCTATTCTGGATTTGAGCCAAATTGGTTTGGTGAGACTGAGAAAGAAACTAGTTCTTACTATTTGCTTTCTAATGTGATCTCAGTTTTGAAAACATTTGTACCTTTTGCTCCTGAAGAACCAAGCTTTGCCACACACATGTATCCATAAATGCCTTATTTAAAGATGTGTTCAACAATGTTCTTGTGAACTGAGTTTCCTTCACTTTTATTCTAACCAAAGTATAAAAGTCACTGGGCCTTAATATTTCACTTGTGCATATTTCATTATAGATATTTTTTTCTTATTGCTATAAAAGTTGTGTTGAAGGACTCTTAAATGAAGCAAGTGGAAGTACATCTTGTTTTGGAAAGGTCTAATATAGTACCAAAATAACTACTGGTACTCATGACTTCTGTAGTTTGCATATAGTGAGCTCTAAGTTAACACAGGAAGTGCAAAAGCTTATAACTGTGAAAAAAAGGTGGATTGTTCTAGTGTGCTCTCCTCTGTATACGATATCTAGGTTTAAAAGACTTTCATTAGTATCTGCTTAATGTCATATTTTATGCTTTAAACTGAAGTACTGAGTTTTCAGAATCAGATTCAGGTGGTTTTACTTACTTTAACTGCTTACAGTTCAACTGTTCAGTCCTTCCCCCATGGCTAAAGACTAGAGACGTGGAGAATCACAGTTCTTGCTTGTTAGGTTTTATTGTTTGTTTTCTATATGACTTATCTGTCTGAAGATGTTGGGACTTGGGTAAAATATGAAATACTGAGAGGTGAAGCCTGCAAATTGCTGTTTGCTTCTTTCTTTCCCTGTAAGGTGATAAATTAACATTTAATAATATTTCTTGACACAATTCTCTATACACTTCAGGTTAAGTGAAAACTATTTTGGCTCCTGATAGTAGCAGAAAATAATTCTTTCAAATAACTGACAGGTGCTTTCCAATTTTTAACTCCCTACTACTATAAGAACTCTGAAAAGTCGTGCCACGGTTGTTACTCTTCCTTTAGTAAATTAGAAATGATTTGGGGGAAAAGAATTGGAGAGACATGTATTTATAGTTGCTCTCAGTGGGAATAATTGCTAGAGACAATCTATGTACTTCAAACTCTCTACTTTGGAAAAAAAAACCCAAACTATCAAGTACTACATTTTACACATGTGTATATCTAGTTCAATGTAAAATGACAGAGAGTTCCTTAAACATCTTTATTGTGAATGCAAGAAGTGTATGTCCACAAACATCTTTACTGTTTATTTCCTAAGGCTTTCCAAAGCTCTGTGTAACTGCTCAACATGTAAGTGCTTGCCACATATTTTGACTTTTTGGGCAGTACAAATGCAGCACTGCTCATTCATTCTTCATTCTGAATGTTGAGGCTAAGGATAAACCAATGTTTCAATTCCAGTTATTGAGTATGTTTGGCAGTACTAATTGAGTGTATCTGTTCTTGTTTAAATTAGCATAAATTTTAAAAAATAAAAAAAATTACAATCAAACCAACCCCGTAACAGTGATGCTGCTCAGCAGTGTTCTTGAGCCAGTTTTGCTGAATTGTCTTTTTCCTCTGCCTCCCTTTGCCAGCACTGAAGCACTGCCACTTAGTGTAGATGTGCTGTGTGTCACACCTGTACCAGACAGAGGCTGAACCTCAGAAATCTCTCCTGGCAGCAGCACCTTGCTAGGTGTCCAGCTCCCTGCTTGGCACACTTCCTAGCCTTTTAGGTTCCCTGCTGGCAGCTGGGAAGCTGGCCAACAGCCTGGGAGTGCTGTGTGTGTTCAGGGTGCTGTGGTGCTGGCTGCCCCTTTTTCCTTCTCATATTTTGACTTCTCACCTGTGCCCTTTTGATTTTGCAGTTCTGTCTTTAAACTCAGCTTCCTGTAAGCCAGTTCTCGGCCATCATTCAATATCTTTGATAGTTAATTGCTTCATAACACAGCTGTTCTCATCAGCTGCCTTTCAGGAACCCGTATGTTTAGGCTTACCAGACAACACCCGTGGTTGTGTCATTAAACCTTTTTAAGGAAACAGTTTTTAAAATGAAGTTACCCTTAAATAGGAATACTCAAAGCTAAGGAGGTGCTTTCTTCCTATAGTTCACTTGATTGTATTCTGTGGGGTGGGAAGCATGGGGATTTGCGTCCTCAAGATGGAATAAAATGTTCAACCTAGCCAACCTTGAAGTTGTATTGGAAACACAAGGCAAATCAAACTTACCTTAGGGTATGTAGCATTTATTATGTATGCAAGTCACAAACAGTAATAAACTTTAGGGTCCTAAGGTTATTTTAAAACTTCAATGAATAAATATTTTATGCTTTCTCCCCCTCCTCCCACTGACGTTCTAAGCATCTGAGTGCTCCCATGTTTATAAATACCATATCAGGACCTTGAGTACTTACACCTAATAACTTATTCTATGCAAAAGATGGAACGCCAGGGACCAAGGTTAGCTCATTCTAATCTGTTTCCTGAATCAAACTTCCAATAATTTCAGTAATGTGTGGGAACTGATTGAGAGATGGTCAACCAATTCCTCTGAGGATAATACTGAGTTACTTTGAGGGTGTGTGAAACAAGTAAGCACCATTAAAGTAGACTAAAGCAGTCACACACTTCAGTGCTTCTTTCTTTTTAAATTGCAGCAAATTAAACTCATTATAACAGCCTTTTCCTATATTTGGCACTGTGCTAATTATAAATTAGCATAAAGTGCACAGTGGAGTCCTCCTATGACAGCTTTGATGTTGATTCAAGCTGCTGGTTTTTGAGGATTCAGCTGTCTTCAGTCCTTTGGGAAAATGGTGTCCTGCTTCATTAAGGTTAGAAGCTGTGTGACATCTCAAGGGTACCAAACCCTCATGAAACACATTACAAATTAATCAGAATGTGTGCAAGCTGGAAAGCTACCTATTTAGTTCCTATATGCTTTTTTAAGCTATAAAAATAACATGCGGGTGTTGGTTTTGCATGTCTGGAGAGCTTTTGAGCTTCAACTTGGATATAAGGCTCTTTGCTTGATCTTGAAGATGATGATCGTGTATTTATTCACCTAAGCTTCATTTTCTGAGAGCAGTGAGTAGTGGCAGAGGTGTGTGTGGTACTGAAAATCGAAGTATAACTCAAACCACAGCTAAACATAAGACACAATAGGTACACAGTGATGTTATCCTACTGGTACCTTTTGGCCCTTTTGCTGCAAGCTGGCAGGGTCTCGGTCACTGCAAACACCTTTCCCCTGCTGCCTGACTGTGTAGGCGCCGCCGGCGCTCTTACACTGGGGCCTGTTTTACACTTGGCGGAGTCCAGCTGAGCTCTCTGTCCTGCCAAGGAAACGGCCCTTTGCATCATCTGCGTAACAAACTGAGCAGGGCTGTTCTGAAGAAAAAGGGGCGGGAGCGTCTTTCTATCGCCGGCTTGGGGCTCGAAACGTCGCCGGTGTCGTGGGGACCGGGGCAGCCGCCGCTAGTTAGCGCTACTCCTCCGCCGAGCTCTGCCCGAGAGCTGCTGGCTCGCCGCTGCGGACGGCTCCCTGGGAACCGTGCTCCTTTGGCAGCCGGCAACGTTTCAGCAGCGTAGTTTCGATCACCTGCAAATGTATGTTTTTCCGGGGGGGAACAAATAACATGCGCCTGCCCTGCGTTGCGCTGCTGAGGCGAGCAACTGTCATGAGAGCTCCTGCGCGCCGGCGTCTCACATTGAGTACGCTCCGACAAGTCGTTGACTGCTCGGTGATTTGAAAAGGAAGTTAAAACATTGGCATAGGCTATGAAGTGATGTTTTAGGCGTTTCTGTTTGCTGCCTTTCTATGGTCTCGATACAGTGCGGCAGAGGCTGAAGTCTGTTTGCTTACAGTAGGCATTTGAGACAATTAGCTGTATCATAAAATTAAATGCCGGTTTCCGCTCGAGGGGATGAGGGGGGGACACGGATGGGGACGGGGCACGCGACACGACCCAGAAGGATCATTAAACAGGGAACTCGCCTCTACCCATCACCTATGACAATCAGGTTGCATTTTGCCATAACTCAAAACCAAAAACTAAAATCAAACGATCTACGTGATACTTCAGTATCTGTGTAAGATGCATCGCACGTCAGTGGCAATACTTACATGAACACTCCTGGTCCCCAATCCGGCGCTCCTCGGCGCCTGCCTGCACCGCTTCCTCGGGAGCGGATCCTGAGCTATGTGCCGTGGGTTCCTTTTGGCCTTAGAATGAAAGACGAGCTACCACCTCTTCCTGAGACGGGATCGGTTGGCGAGCGGGGAGAGGCTGTTCCCCGTGGCTCTTCCCTGGCGCCCTGCGGAGCTGCATCTCGCGGTGTCTGCGGGGTCATCCAGCTCGGTGGGGACGGGGCGCCTATTGCCGGGGCTTTGTTCGTTTACCGGGTAGGTAGATATTTTCGGTAGACCTGCCCGGCGGTGTGGCTTCGGTTTCTCAGCATCAGCCGCCTGCCGGTATTCCTTCATGTCTAATGGAAAAATGATCCTTGAGGAGCAGGCTTCTGCTGGGTGCCAGTCCTTGCTAGCCAGCCTCTGCTAACAGCGGTCCTTGAGTGATGATGGCAGGAGGCTTCCTCCCACTTTCCCGTTGCGACACTGCTCTCTGCCTCCTCCCCTCGTCCCTACTCTCCCCTGGCTTCTGCCTGCTCACAGTCATCGTCTCTTTATCCAGCCTCGCCCACCTTAGCGGGGCGGGAGGTACCGGGATGAAGGTCTGCAGACGGGGCACCGGCTGTGGGCAGAGCTCGGCTCCAGGCAGGATCCCTGGGAAGTCGGACACCGGGAGGAAGAAAGCTCCTCGCCGACTGGGCGCTGTGATGCTGTGCCGTGAGGCGGGGGCAGTGCTGAGCCCCGGGAGCGGGGAAGCGTCACCGCCCTGTGCCCGCGGGTCCCTTCCCGCTTCCTCCACGGCCTCTATCCGACTTCCTCTGGCCAAGTGGCAAGTTTAAAGCCCAGTAGCTCAAGCGTTGGGCTGGGGACTTAAGAGGAGAGCGGTGTCTCCTTGTGCCGGCGAGACAGAGCAGCGGGTCGGTACCTGTCCGGGAGAGGGAGCTGCAGAGCCCTGAGCGTTTGTCCCGCATCTGAGGCGTCCGGGGGGCTTCGTGCTGATGGAGACTTTAACCGCGGGAGGACTTGTGGGGAGGGTTCCAGCCCTTCCAGGCTGCTGGCACTATGGGGGAAACGAGCAGTAATGCACCTCCAGCAGTTCCTATCCTACTCTACTCATGTCCTTCCCGCTGTTCAAAGTGGGAAGGCTCGTGATTCGTGCTAGCAGCATCTTATACTGGGCTTGTGTCGTGTCGTGTCCGCTTGTGACTCCATCGCCGATAAAGGACTCTTCTAGCCTTGCGGCTAAAGCAGACGTCGGGAAGTGCAAAATTAAAGGTTTCTCCTGAAATTGCATCCAAGGGGGCACCGCTGCTATCTCTCTTGCACTTTTGAAGGCGTCACCTTTGCCTTCCCTGGGTGTGGATGTGGTTACTGCCGAGCTGGAGGCAGTTTTTCTATAAAGCTGCACAGCAAAACACGTTTATGCTGTGCTACATTTCCTCAGCAATACAAACCCACGGGGGCTCTCAGTCGAGCTGAGAGACTTCAGTCTCTGGGGCAAAACACCTTCAAATGTCAAAATCTTTGCGTGTCTCCCTACGTGGCCGCTGATTTCCTTCAAGAGGTGAGCTGCTGTTTGCTGTGATTAGCTGAAACTTTGCTAAGAAGTCCCAGCAGCCTCGGAGCCCTCGGTCTCGGCTCCGGGGGTGAAAGTGCTTCGTGTTTCACCTTAGGAAAGCTGTCTCGCCTGGGGGTAGAGCTGGGCGCTGAAGGGCAGGAGGGATGCTCAGCACTGTGAGGTCACCGGACCGGCCAGAAGGGATACATTTGCTCCTTGGGATGTATCAGCTTGGGGTGCTCAGCTGGAAGAGCGCAACTTGCTTCCTCCCTTCGCAAAAGGGTAGAGGGAATCATGATTGTTTTGAAAGTGATACCGTTCTGAGCTGCAGTGGGTAGTGGAGCAAAGCCTAAACACCCTCCCGAGACTGAGTGTCACATGCAGCTTTTACAGCTTCCCCTGCTTCTAGACCTGCCCTACCGGGAGCGAGCCCCGCAGCACCAAGGGGTCGCGGCGCGTGTTCGGCGGGGACAGGAAAGGGGGGGGGGGTCCCCTATGTGGAGGATGTCACAATGAAGTGATGGAAAATTAGGGTTCCCGCGCCCGGCAGTCCCCAGCAGGGCAGGGGCGGGGGCTGCATGGGGCAGGGCGCACGCGTGGCGGGGAGGCGCACTGGGAGGAGGGGGAGCCTCGGCATCCCCTGCCATGGCCGCCGAGCAGCCCTCGCCCTGCTCGGAACACGCCCCTGGCAGGGACCCCGCGGCGGAGCACGGGCAGAGGATCTGCAGCCGGCTGCGTGCCACTGCACCGGCGTAACGAGGAAGGGATGCTGGAGGGCTGGTGCTGGGTGGACGTTACATTAAGAGGTGCTTTTGAAGGGAAATTTATGAACCGTCCGCAGGACGGTTGCCCTGTCTAGATCACTCTTGCCAGAAAACCAGCTTGGCACTCGAGTATATTTTTTTGTATCTTATGCTTTAAGAAACCTAAGGAAAATTAGTATCTGTTGTTCACCCCGAGACACTGGCTTATACTGAAAGTCGAGGAATCTTATAGTAGGAGTAGGTGAAGCTAATGCTTAGGGTACTGGGCTGGGGCTGATGACCAGCATTTTGTTCATAGCTGCAGAAGCGAGTGATCCCAAACAACATGTTGGTTCATCTTCGTCCCACCTGGAAGAGAAATAGTAAGTTTTCTTTGCCTTGTCTGTGAGCGGTGCGCCAGGATGCGGGGCTGGGGGCAGGGAAGGCTAGGGACATGGCCCGAGCTGCCCAGGTGACCCCTGCCTCCCCCCAGTGTCCTCCCCCCGTATTTCGAAGTGCAGCGGAAGATCATTGGCACCTCTCTTCCGTGGGTCTGCTCGGACCCACGAGTTAAAAGGGCAAAGGGCACCCTGTCCCTCGAAGGCAGCAGCTCCTGCATGGCCCTGTCCGGCCCCCCAGGAGGACCAGGTGTCCTGCCAGCACCCTTCCCGGGACTGCTCTGGCCCCTGCTCGGCACTGAGGGGTGACGGGCTCCCCATGCTTCGCAGTCTTTGCTCCTCCCTATGCTTTCCGCCCCCCGAACTGACCGTCTGCTTGTGGGAGATCCGCGGCGCTCGCCGCTTTGCGGGAAGCGCAGCGACACCAGTGAGGCTGCAGCGGGACCGCCCCGAGCCCCCCGCGGTGCCCGGGCAGGGCTTTCCTGGCGGCACAGTCGGAGCATCGGGGGGCTCCCTCCGGCCTGGTCCTTGGGGTGTTTATGTGCATCAGTGGGTTTACAATTGAATAGAGAAGAGCCAGGAAAGGATGTGTTTGGATTTCAGGGCTATTTTTGGCAGAAATAATCGGAAACGTGTGAGTGAATGCCTGAGCAATACTTACCGAACAGCCTCTCCTGCTGCCCGTTTCTTCTCTCCCCTCTCCCGCCCGCAATCTATTTTATTGTGTGTCCTCAAGATAATATTTTGAGACCTCTTTGTCGGGAAGTGGCTTTAGTCGATGTATTCTCTTCACCGTCCGAGCCTCCCCTCCTCGTCCCTGCCAGGGCCGGTGGACGTGAGCCTCCCGCGGAGGGGAAGGCGGTGGTTTCGGGCACATCTTCCCCTTCCCTCTTAACCATTCCAGCCCGGTGGGGGAAGCTCTTAGGGCTTCTCTTCGGGAAGAGCCGTGGGAGTCAAGTGCCGGGTTCTTTCAAGAGCCACGAGGCAGAGACCCTCCGAAATCTCCACCGTGGCAGGTTTCTCCCGACGGTTGCTGTCGTGCTCTACCGGCTGCGGTGCACCGGCCCTCCCTGAGCATTGACGATGAGCCCCTGGCACCGAAACCCTTCCTTAACGCCGGCGGCTGGGGGCTGCCCACCCGTCGTGGCCAAGGGAGCGGAGCAGAGCCCGGGGAGAACCTGCGCCCGGAGCTGCCGGCCGCTCCTCTGCCGAGGGGGAGGCTGCTGCCTTAATTCACTGCGAGGGGTTGTCCTGCTGTCGTGCCAAGGGCATTTCGTCTGGTAGAGGCTTTGAGGAAGACCCGTTGCCCCACTGGCTCCTTCATACAGGGTACAAATGGAAAACAGCTCGCCTTCATTTTTCCCAATTTAAATATTATCCTAATCCTCTCGCCCCTCTTTAAATTCTCTCCCGCTTTTTGGTGGTTTGTGGGGTTTTTTGTTTGTGTTTGGTTTTGAGCAGGATGAATTTTGGCGTTTGGGATTTTTTGTGGTTTGGGATTTTTTGGTGTATTTGTGTGAGGGTTGTTTTTTTGTTTGTTTGTTTTTGTTTTGGTTGGTTGGCTTTGGTTGTGTTTTGGGGTTTTTTTAGGGGGTGGGGAGATGTGAGTGCTGGTTTGTTTTTCTTGTAAACACTTACCTTTCAGTATTGATGCCTGTGCATGAAGAGGGAAAAGAGGGGAAAAGGGAATTGATTCTGATCAGAGAATTTGGACAGAGGTTCAACAGAACATCGAAACTACACTTTCACTTGCTCCAAATACTTCTATAAATGCCCTAAATGAATCACTTGGGTTTTGGGGGTGTCTGTAACAGCTGTTCATGAAGGAGGTCTCCATTGCTTTTCTAAAGCTGTTGAGAGATTCTCTGTTCCTTTGGGATGAGAGTCTTTTAATATTGTTCTGGGAGCAAAAGCCTCTCTTTTGTTTGACTTCTTAAAAAATAATCTAGAGGTATGTTAAAGGTGTGACCTCTGTAAAAGGAAAACCAAGCATCGGAATTTTCTGCTGGTGGTCTATGTAAAACCAGATGCTGTCACCCTAAACTTGTTCTGAAATATGATGGGAATTCACTGTGAAAGAACAAACCAGTTTGTTTTCTAGCACTATGTGATGGTACTCACTGTAACTCCCAATTGATTTTGATTGGGCAAACTGCTTTGCGAAGATGTAGTGACTCCTGACAAGGGCATTGCTTTTCAGCAGATGAGTGTTTGAGGGAAGCATGGGTCTGTCATTTGTTGCAGTAGTAGCAGGTGACTCTAAAGTGTTTGTCTTATTACATACGCCATACGAAATGGTACATTTGAGTTTGCACTGTGCACAGCGGCTTGTCATTGTCACCTGATCTGTGTGCCAAAGGAGGTTTACAAGACAAGATCTAAGGAGGATTGCAAGCTTTCCCACCTCCCAGGTGAGCGAGGAAGCAGGATTTGTACTGAGTCAGTGGCTGATGCTGAGCCCAGGCAGAGTGTCGTGTTGTACCTAGTTCCATGCAGTGTCACAGACTATTTTGGTTTGCCCCAAGGAACTTCCATTCTCAATTAGCCGCCCACTCGCTGTTCTTCGAGCTCCTTATGGCAGAGATCCCTGCCCATGGAGCTTCTGGTGACAACACACTAAAGAGCACGATTTTAAAGCTCTGATGTGTTGAGACTCTTCTTCCCATCTGTTCACTTCTGATCAGAGGGACGGGCCCTTTGCAAGGATGCAGGGCTGCTGTATGCAGGCTTTGCCTGGGGAAGCTGCCATTCCCAGGAAAGGTTTAGCAGGAATCTCATAAGTTGTGTACAGATTGAGCCAGGCTTCAGCTGAAAAGCTAGATGGATAATGCCATGGTCAAGCCTCCAGTGAAGCACTTAGGCCACCTGCTACTGTCTTTAGATGGGAGCAGGATGCTTACTGGAGGGCTTATCAGGAAGAGAATATACTTCTAGGTATCCTACATGAACGGGGCTCTCTGCAGTAGTTAACAGTGAATACCTTTTCCTTAATCATTTACAGCTAGGATTTAGATTTATTTTTCCTTTCACATGCCTCCTCCTCTGCATAGCACTTTTTGTCATAATTGCCAGAACATATTCTGTCTTCAGTCTGCGCTGGGATGAATCCTGTGGACTGGATGTGAAGTGGTGGCAGGATATGGCCCTAAAACCCAGCAGCTTGTGCTTCCTGCAGTGAAGTTGCTGTCTAGGACACCCTTCTAGAGCAGCTTACACCCTCCACCACAGCAGACTAAGCACAGTGCTGAATAGCAGGTCCAGGGGAAAATTCTGTTGTGCCTTAGTCCTCAGTACATGTGCTACAAGCTACCTAGTGGTATTAGGTCTAATCGTAGGAGCTTTCCCCTTACAGCTGTGGCTCATTTTATGTTGATCACTTTAAAACAAATCTCATAGATATATTTAGAAGAATGTGTAAAGCCCCAACCCCCAAATGGTTTTATGTAACCAATACAGTATTTAAGTGCCCCCTGTGTAAACTAACTGAAAAGCCTGCTGTTTGCCTTCCTTGCCTCTGTTGTGTATTGGTCAACCAAAGCCAAGCAGTCTGTTTGCTGTTCTGATTACTATTTTAAAAGGAAAGATCCATAGGATCATGTTATCCAGAATGTGAAAAAGACTGAAACTCCACTCACTTTTCTTAGGGCTCTGGGGCTGACTGATGGCCCTCTCCTGAGCTGCCCAGTGCCATGGATTGCCAAGGGAGCTTGTGCCCTTTGAAAGCACAGCCACATCAAGGATAGAGCCCTGCACAATGCACTTTGTCCCTTTATTTTGGCATGTGTGGTGCAGCAGGTCTCAGTGGCCTCTGCAACCTCAGCCATAAGGTTCAGCTGAGCTCAGCACAGATGAAGACGTGTTAGTGTAGGGTCAAGATGATGGGAGCTAGCAGACCAACTGAGAACATGTTCCCGCTGCTTTATCTAGCACTGGTATCAGGTGGAAATAAGAGGTGGATTTCCTCTTGCTTTGAAGCAAGAAGAGTTTGTAGGCTTTCCCCCTAATTTACTGTTATTGATCTGCCATCAGCTCCTTGCCCAGTTAAATCCTTTATTCAAGGTGCTGGATCTTAGGAGCACAGTGGTTTCCCATTATTGTTATAATCTTTTGCCTAAGAGAGATTCCCCCTTCTCAGTAATGCACCAAAGTGGAAGTAATCGCTCTTTTTTTCTTTTTGCATTTGTCCTTTCCTGTTTCATTCACCGATTGAAAAATAGCTAAAGAGCAGCCCCCATTTCACCTCCCCTTTTCCCTGATTGACTCAGCAGCTCCTGGGACAGAGAGAGGAAAGGGGCCTCGAGGTCACAACCTTCACAATCTTCAAAGCCCCTGCCGCTTCCAGCAGCTGTCACAGCTCTCACTGACCATATCCCCAGAAGGTCAGCAAAAAAATAAACACTGGGGCCCGACAGGTCCCCTTCTCATGCAAACTGGCCATTTCCCTCCCCAGCTCCCATTCCATGCATAGATTACACAGAGGAGACCCCCTCGGATTTGCACAGAGCTATGCAAGAGCAAAATGCCACAGAAAATAAAAGCAGAAGGGGTTCCTGGGCAGGCAGGGTGGGAAAAAAGAAAAGCAGCTTCCTGAGCTCTCCATGCCCACCCACAGGCTGCTGCAGCCATTTTGTGTGCGCAATGCCTGAAGGTGAAGCTGGGGAGGGGGCTGACTTTTCCCTGGGAGAAAGACTGCAGGGAAGGATTCAGCTTTTTTATCTGCTTGTGTGTGTGAGGGACAGAAGACAGAATCCAAAAGAAATAGGAAATGAAGCATAGACTGTAAAAGCCTTTTCATCAGAATTAGGTTGCATCCCCTCTCCCACAGCCTGCCTGCTTTCTGCACTCACCTTCCTCTGCAAAAAGTCATGATGAAGCAGAAACAGTGCCAGGGAGAAGCACAGCTTCAAAAGGCCAGAGTGGAAAGGTCCTTTGCTAAAGGAAATACCCCTCACCAGCTCTCTCTTATAGAAGTATCCATTTCACCATGGCCACTAATAATCAAAGGGCTATTTCCTGGCCTTCCAAGCACAGTTCCCAGATGCAGAGTGCTGTTCTCAGCTCCATTATTGCAAACCCTTACCCTCCCACCCCACATGCTTGCTTCCCTACCCGTGCTCCATCGCTGAACCAAGCATTAGAGCATGACTCGAATCCATTTTTCGGGCTCCATAGTGAAGGAAGACGCTCGTTTTCCTATTAGCGTTTCCAACCTCTCCCCACCAATCCCAGCGGGAGCGTAGCACACCGGATAGCCGGACAAAAGCCCGTCGAGGGGGTTTGTGCCTGCGGGGGAGGCGGGAGGGGCTGGAGACCTGCAAGAAAATCCACCAGGAAGAAAAGGCAGCGACAGGGGACGGAGGAGTCACTTTATTTATTTGCCGCTGGCCGGGTACAGCGGAGGGGCATCCCGCCCGTGCTCCGCTGGACGGGGGTCGCCGCGGGCCCGGGCCCGGGCGCCGAGCGGAGCCGCTCACCTTGCCCTGCCCCTGCGCGCACACGCTCCGCCGCTGCGTGTTTAAACAAAGAAAGTTGCACAACCGACTCCCCCCACTTCCTCCGTTAAGGTGGCTCTCCGGGGGCGGCGGGACGTCCCGTCCCCGCACGCTGTCACCGGCTCGTCCCCGGCTCTCGCCGCTCCCCGGCGCACTGACGCCCTTTCATTATTGCACTGCTCGCTGCGACCGTGACAGTAGTGCAACAGGGAAAGAGGGGCAGCCCGCCCGGTGGTCCCAGCGCTGGCCCAGCAGCCGCGGCTGCCCCTCGGCCTGCAGCCCGTCCGGGTGCACGGAGGGAGAGCCCGGGGGGCGATCCTGGCTTTGTCCCCGAGCTGGACGCCTCCCCCCGCAATGATGCTGAGGAGGTGGATTTAAACCGAGGGCAGTGGCAGAGTCAACCATTCAATGGGGAGGCAGCGGGCATGGCCCCGCAGTAGGGCTTCGGACCCTTTCTTGCATTCCCGCCGGCCGGCGATGCGATGCGAGCCTCGGGGAGACGCGCCGCCGGGGGACCGGCTCAGAAAGCTCCGCGGCAGCTGCTGCTCCGCCGCGCCCTGATCCGGCCCCCAGTCCCCTCCCACCTACCCTTTCCCTGGGCCCCTGAGGTCCCGAAAGGGACCGCGGGGACCACCTGAAATGGAAGACAGGGCCACCCACTCGGCCATCCCGGCTGCTGTCAACCCCCAGCTGATCCCTCACAAAGCAGAGGAGATTGAACACCCCTATCCCGGCTCCGTTCCCACGTACCTCGGTGCGCCGCTCTCGGGAAGGGCCGGAGGCCGTCCCCGGCTCCGCTGCGCCCAAGAGCAGCCCCCGGCGGTAGCGCCCGGCCCGGCCTTGGAGCCCAGCGCTGGAGCTGGCGGGCCGTGCTCGGCAGCGGAGGCATGAGCTTTGTTTCGAGGAGGTTACTGGGATTAAAGCCTCTGTCTCTTTGTGCTGTGCTCTGCTTCGCATCACCACCGGTTTTCAGGCTGGGATCAGGCACAGAAACAGCAAGTGTGGCTATGTATCTCCTCCCATCCCTTGGTGGGTGTTTACATCATTATGTAAAACAGGCACCCTTCAAATGTCTGGGGACTCATACTATTTTAAAATGGAGCCGTGACGGGTTCCTCCGGTTTCAATCATTCCTGGGCATTTTAGACACGAGGCCGTTTTGAATCCCGTGTGATAGCATCAAAAATATGCCCATTACTCACAACCGGAGTCACCACAATAGCACGATTATTTGTCATGAAAACCATCTCTGCAGTTACTTGCCTATCTAGCAGCACTCAGCATTTCACAACTTTTCCCTTAACTCGATGGGAACATAGGATTATTTTTTTTCCTGCTGTGGCTTTCTTCTGTCCGTGAAGAGTAACCCTCAAAAGAAAAGACCCTATAAGCAATATTGCACTACTACCCTGATCACAAAAGCAGAGGCAATATTGATAGGGTCTCATCCTTAAGGTTAGGAAGCTGGATAATGTGTCTTGCAGCAGGTGACTGGAGGGAGCTTCATTCCATGCCTGCAAATGGGGAAGGGGTAAAAAGTTAGAAAGCAGTGCACTACCCTATGGATCACAGCACCGTGTGCTCCCAGGAGAGTGGGGATGCAGGACTGGAGTAAACCTCTGACCCCACAGAATCTGTGCATGGGCACTACCCCTTTCTCCCAGGGCATATTTAACTGCAGTGTGGATTTTATCCAGGTTTTGACACCTCCATCCCCAGTTCTCACGTTCTTCTTCTGTGTGAATTTCTCTCCTTTATTAATAACCTCAATTACCTGTTAGAGGCTGGGAAGTGCTATTTATTTGATTAACTGATAGTTGCATTTTGAAGCTCTTGCTAACAGGCATCAAAGCTTTAGAGAACTTCCTTTCTAGGGCTGTCCTACTTGGAGAGCCCAGTGTTTTAAAATATCCCTCCCTTCATTGGAAATCACAGGATTAAGTACACACCAAAAATGAGAAAGCGAAACAGAATCTCCAAGGCTGGCTTTCCAGCACTGACTTCACATTAATGCACACAGATTAAACAGTGTTTGCAGACGCACGCGTGTTTTGCCCTAGCTTGTTTTGTTTGGCTTTTTCTTCTCCTCTCCCCCCTCCCCAGCATCTTTTCTGTCCTAGGGACAGAAATCTTCAGCTGGGGCTGTCTTAATGTTGAACACACCAACAGCCAGAAAAATGATTCCCAGGAAGGGGCCAAGCAAGACACCTCCAGCTTCAGGGCTGCTCTGCCAACTACTCTTATTCTGCAACCTGGCTCTCAGTTAACCTGCCCCAGTGCATTTGTCATGTAGGAATGCTTAAAAGAGTCCAGAGGAGGAAGGAAATTTCATTCCCAGGTCATCCCATACCAGGTCATGATTTTGACACTTTAAGCTTCTCCTTCCTCAGCCTGCTTTCCAGTGGATTAAATAGGAGTGTAATGGAGAGACAATCCCCTAATTCATAGAGTCCTGGCTAATTTATCCACACCACACTGATCTGGTCTTTGCCCTTGGAGATCCCTGGCATTTGGCATGCTGGTGTGAGGCAGCCCTCCATTCTCTTTGATGTTGCCTGACTTGCCCAAAGCAGCCAAAACCCAAGGACATGCCAGAGAACAGGGAACAGGGAAAACTCCATTGAACTGTGTGGTTTTTCTAACGGGCTGATAAACAGAATCTCCATTCTGCCCCAACCCCTCCTCCTCCCCATCCTTTGTGATGCTTGTGGAAGCAAACAGGGATCTTTTTCCACATTATTTATTTCTATTAACCTTCACTCATGCTAACTAAAAGGCCATGTTCACAGAGATTGTGGCAAGCAGCTCAGAATGAGTTTTATCAAACTTCTGTATTCTTGTTACCTTGGCAAAACCTCAGGTTTAATCCTGCCACTGCTTCTCCACAATTCCTGCAACCTAGACATCCAGTTGGACTGAGAACACACAAAAAAGACTCAACTAGGCTCAGCCTTACCTTTCCATCTATTCCTGTCCAGTCTATTTTGTTTATTGTTTACCATGTCTTTTCCACTCTTCAGCCTCGATGTTATCTCAAACAAGACTTAAACTTAATACACACAATTTAACTTCCCCAGTAGCCCAAGAGACAAACCCACTGGCAAGTTTACAGTGGAAACATACAATCTGCACATCAAGTGATGTTACTAATGCATCAATAGTGTGTGTTTGTGTGTGGAGCACCATTTAACAATTTCTACACAACTTAAGCATTTCAGTAGTTGCAGAAGCTACAACTGGCAGGAGAGGGTAAGGGATATAATTAAAAACGTCAGCCACAATTTAAGTTCCAAGCAAAGGCAATTACGTTACTTTATGTTTCTGGATTTGTGCTGAGAGCCTAGATGTATCTCAAAAATTTCCTTGTCTCCAAGTGGTGTATTGGCACAGGATTCCCCACACCTCCCCTATTTCTTTTTTCTAACAAGACAAGAAAAATAAGGACTGACTCAATCTCCAATAACATTCCCCCAGTCTGCAAACAATATGCAAAGCCTGGGTCATGTCGTGCCCTATAGCAGGGAGCCTCTGGAATGTACATGGGGGTTATTTTAATATAAACGTTTAAACACGAGATTATGAAATGCATGCTATTTATACACCAGGAGGCTCAGCATCTCTAGATATGTTTAGAAACCTCTCTCGCCTTTAATCACAGTTATAGAAACTAAATGGAAATGTCACCCAGACTAGTATGGAAATAACACTTTATATGTTGCTCAATAATGGAAGCTTTTTTTTTTGGCAGTGCGTTGGGGGGAATCTTTTACTGTAGTGGAGTCACTGCTGTATGTTTAAGCTGCCGTTTTCTGATGTTAGCAGACAAATAGACTGGAAGTGTCCTTAGGATGAAGCTTTGGGATAAATAAAATAGTGAGCTGACTGGCTGGAGCTCAGAGGCCTCTGTTCCTTGTGAGATCAGACCCTGTCTTCCCCTGTTTAGTTTAGGGAGCCATTTCCCCTTTCCTTTGTTGCTGTTTGTTTGTTTGTTTCTCTTGTGGTTAAAGATGCCACTTGGGGCAATCGTGTTGTTTAAATTTTTCTCTCAGTCACAACCTCAGAAAACATAACAGGGCACCAAAGCTGCAGCCCAGCCTTGCTTCCCTGGCCACAGCCATTTTGCTAGCCTGAGGAAAGGAGACCATTTAAAAGCCATCTCGCAATTAAATACATTATATAGTCTACAATATGCTTTCTGCAGCAGAATTGACACTATTACCAAAGGTCAGAGCAAACACTTTGGAAACAGCTGTAGGCTGAGATTTGATTTAGAGTTTTCTATTTAATAATTTTATCATTGTTTTAAAGCTGGGAAGTGTTGCCTTTTTAATTCTCTCTCTCTTCTTTCTTTTTCTTTTTCTTTTTTTTAAGAGAGAGAGAAAATTCTTAGCATTCCAGTCCTGGCTCCTTAAGTCTATCTAACAAGTTTGTACAAATCCATCCAGAGAAAAAGGGGATTCTTGCTCCCATGCAAGAGTCAACTTGTCCAGGTGTGAGAGACTCCAGAGAGTAAGAGTTGATAATCCTCTCTGAAAACACCACCTTCCCAAGAGCGTTTCACTCACCGAGCTTGGGGATTCTGTCACCCACGGCCACTTACCAATACATTCCCCTTCTCCTGAAATCAGGAGGGATTACACTTCAGAATGTCCTGCCATTTGATTCTTGCTTATAATATTTAGCTTGTGGGTTTCAATAACCCTTTTCTCAGCAGCAATATTTCCTCGGCTGGCAGAAGCCAGATCTGCGTCAGTGAGCTCCATTAAAAGGAATGACAGAGCTCCTTAAACAGCCTAGACTTTGTAACCCCACAATACGGCTTTTCTGCATGGTGTTTACCAGTGCTCTGCTGTCTGATGGAAAAAAAAAAAAAAAGGGAAAAAAAGAAAGACTTATAGTACTAAATGTAGAGCAAAACAGAGCTAAATCCTATCACCTTGGAAGTGCTGATCCCGCTTCTGGCCCTGTAGTGTACCGCAGGGCAAGTGGAAGGTCTCATGGCTGCCTTGACTGGGGAAGGCGCACATAAGGGGCTGGTCTTAGGTCCCCAGATAACTCTTCCCTACGGTGAGGGACAGACTTCCCCCACTGCACAGCCCTGCTGCCCATACACTGCCCGTCCTTCTCCTGCAGGGCAGGGCTGCAAGTTCTCAGGGGGCCCCAAGCCCAAGTCTCTACAGCCCGGCCCAGGCACCACACAAGGGGAAGCAGCACCTCCTGTGTCGTCCCCCCCCCCGGCCACCTCCCTTCCCAAACCACCCAAGAGCAGCGAGAGCAGGAGCGACCTTAACACAGCTCTTGCGCTCAATGCAATGACTCAAAACGTCCCCCTGCAAAAAAAAAAAAAATCCCTCTGAAAACTTAAACCATCTGATTTCACTTTCCGCTCCAATTGGTTGTGTAGCCAGGGCGCAGGTCTGGCCTCCTCCACCACACTAATACCCTATGTGTGCTGCCTCCACAGAGGAGGGGTTCTTTTAACAAGTTTATGCAACAACAGGATGGAGGCTCTGCCGGAGCCCTTCCCCCCGCAGCCCGACCTGATTCCCCGCATTCCTCCCGCGCCCTCCCCCTCCGACCCAACTGGAGACAAACTCTGGCATCTCCACACACATGCAAATGGTTTCCCTTGCACAAATACAGACTCCTGAAGGGGCCTTTGCTTCCGAATCCCCCCCCCTCGTTTTTTTTTCCCTTGCGGTCTGAGAGGCCATCGTTAGAACTGCAGTGTATGACTGCTCCTGTGAACAATCTGAGCATTTTAGCAATTTGATTCATATGAGGTATCATACTATTAGGTTAAACAGCAGTGAAACCTGCTTGTCGGAACAGAGCTATAGCAAGGGTGGTGGGAGCAGGTCCAGGGTGCTGCTGCTGCAGGTGAAATACCAGGGCATGGGAGAGGAAGGGAGGCCAACAGCTCCTCACCCACCTGCCGCGGCAGGAGTAGGGCCCAGCGTGCGAGGTGGCTTTCCTTCCCGGCCCTGCAGGGAACGGGCACGGTCGGGTAGTGGAGGGCAGCTGGACGGGGTGTCTCACAGCACCCGCCTTATCTGGCTCCAGCCGGCCGCATCTGCTAGGAGGCCGTTGTGCTTGAGCGCAGCAGGGGACTGGCGACACCTGCCCTGCGTCCTCCTGCCGCCCTTCTGCTCCACAGCTTCGGGGAAGGAGGAGGCACTCGGCCCTGCCGCAGCCGCGGTGCGTGTCGTTGCCGCCGGGAGTGAGGACGCTCGGTGTTAAGCAGAGGGGTTGCCTGAAACGAGCTGATCCTAATTTTCCGTCTTCCTCAGCTGCTTATTCTAATTCAGCACCTGCCAGAAGTGTGGTGGGACCTTCTGGGCTTAGAGTCTGGAGAACAAAGAGATGGAGCAGAACCTCTTGTGTTCTCTTGCCCCTTCTTCGGTCGTGTTGGTTTATTTTTTGCCTTTTGTTCTTCCCCTACAGTAATTGCTTCTTCCCTTCCAACCATATGCATTTTTATCACGTTTAATGTTTCAGCTGAAGAGTAAATGAAAAAATCCAAACAATTTTTTAATCAAAAGTAAAAGCATAAATATTAAAATAATTGATGTAAAAAAAAAAAAAAAACACAGAGAAACTTTAAGACATCATAATTAACAAGTGTAAATATAATGGAGGACCTACTACACTATTATAATGCTTTGACTACAGGAAAATATCAGACCATGCAAATACTCATTTTAGCATAAGGTATACGCGTATGAGAAGTTTTCTTGGTACATGCCTGCCATGTGACTGACCCATGTAGGCAAGCCTCCCGTGTTGTGTCATCTTGATACTTATCGTTAATGGCCTTTTGACCATGGTACTAAAAAGGTGATGCCATATTATTTTGTATGGAAGCATTGATGCAAACACTTCCTCTAGGTGGAGGGGGATTATCTTTCCCATTTACAAAATATCCATTGTATGAGACAATTATCAATCATTATTCCAGATACTGGAGTTACAGGTTCCTCTTTTTCCCACCTGTTAGGAGCATTGCTGGGTGTTTATTAGGACTGTAACCCATGTAACAGGATCTTTAGTACACTTAGGCATTTACTCTCCTGTGAGTGTCAGTTAAAGGGAACTCCATTTAGAAAGCCCATTAAACTGCTCAGTGTGCGAACTAGTTTACAAGTTTTTTTGGGACAGTGAATTCAAACATAGGACAGTGAATTCAAACAGAACTGAGACACACAGTGAGTTGGTTGAGTTTTGTTTTTTAATGATTACTGTGAAAAACTTGAAATACAACTTCTTCCCCTTGTGTAAGTATGCTTCTTGCTGTAAATTTGTTCCTGATCAGGTGAGATTGGAGCCTTTTTGTAAGCGCATGCACAGCATCTCTCATGCTATAAGCTCCATCTGTAAATAACAGAATTCCTAAGAAATATATGGTGATATTTGGATATATCTGTCATGATTATGAAGGTTATCATTTAAAAACATAAGTTTGACTTTCTTTTTAGTTCTGCTTTTCCCCCTGCCTCTTTTCTCTATTAATAATAAGTCGTATGGGGTTCTTTCTGTGTGTTTTTCCTATTTAAACTACTTTTGTTTATAGATGATGCAGAGAGCCTTGACATTTAAATGTTAATTTTTAAGGTAACTTTTTAAGTAAAAGCAGAAGCTAATTCAGAGAGACAGGTGCTTTAAATCTTAGTCCTCCTCTTTTAACCCTTTTAATAGTAATTTCAATAAAGAAATAATTGATTTTTTTACTTCTGTTTGATTACTGAATTCTTGACAGTGGTTACTTCTGGATCCCCCCTGACCTTGCCAGTCAGCAGTCATACAGGTGACCACTTACAGAGTCAACTTATTTAACATTAAGATCCTTTTTATGAAGAAATCAATTTCTTCTCTTTCCTGCTGCTGTTGAAGAAGCAGCCACTGTTTCCTTGTACTTTGCAGCAGAGGAAGCTGCCCTTCTCCCAACCCTCATAGTGCAAACCTTTTTCATACCGCTTCAGCCAGCTGATGTCAAGGGGGAAGTAGTGGCTCGGGGAGCTGGCACTGAGCGTGGGACAGCAGCTGGAAGGAGCCCAGCACTGACTGGAGGTGACCGGGCAAGGCCGTTCCTCCCTGGCCAGGGCTTTGGTGCAGGGAGAGCAGCTTACTAAGCTGCTCTGTGAAGAATCTGTTGCATGTGTAGGAGCAGTTTGGGGTGTTTAATGAACACCACAGTAGGAGAGAGTATCTGGCATCGTTAGTGGAGAAAAGAAGCAAGGTGGGAGTGTGGTAAGAGTCAAGTTGGTATTACTGATAAGGTAGGGAGCTGTGGTGCAGATTTAGTTGAGCAAGCCTAGTAAGTGAACATCAGGTGCACTTAAAGGAGTTGGCCAGAGGGAAGGATTTCTTCATTTTGCATTCTGCCTAAAGCTGTTTTGTGAGAGCCTGCAGTAACCTGAGGTTATAAGAGAAGGAACTGAATAAAAAAGCTTTCAAAAATCCTTTCCTTAGGGAGAAGATTTTATTACATTGGTGTCATGGTAATGGCGTGCTGAATACATCATAACCTCTTTCGCTAAGTAAACAGAAAACATGGGGATACTTTTTGCCTTTGAAAATAGAAAGTTTATTAAGCTGTATGGGAGCATTATGTCCCTAAATTTAAGAAAGTAAAAACTTTCGGACAGCGCAAAACCCTCTTGAATTTTATCCTGGGCAACTGTGATTATTTCTGCCTCCCCCCTAATATGTGTAAGAGAGCTTAAGTGGATATTTAAAGTTTCCTGATAGCAATCAGAAAACTGGGAGGAAAATTAGCATACTTTTTCCTGTTGGAAGGTACAATGTCTTTACTTTTCCAGAACAGCTTTACCAGAAATTCTTCCCTCAGCATTACAGATGATGAAACAGAGGTAGACTGACTTATTTTTGTAAGCTAAAGGCAGTATCAGGAAAAAGATGGACATACCCTGATTGTCAGTACAGCACTTCACTCTTTGGAGCATGCCAACTTTCTTGACCATTGCTGATGGCTGATCATGTGTGAAACCTGGTGCTGGCATTTGTTATAAATTAGTAACAGGAATTCTGGTAAAAGGTGAAATTTCCCGTTTTGACCTGTGCTGCTGTGATATTAATCAGAGCTTTATTTAGTTGCTATATGTCATTTGGAATGATGATCAGATTATGGATTATTTAGTATCTGAAACCACATAGCTGTCCTTGATAACTATTTCAGTTACTTTCCTTTTATTCTTTTCCCCCTCTGCAGTTAACTGTTTAGATATCTCATAAAAAAGTGTTCCATCCATTATTTTTGCCTTGATAGTCTGTTTTAATAGTAAACATACAGCCCTGTGGCTTGCTCATTTCCAAAACAGGATGCATACCAGCCTGAAATGGCCAGTGTTTTATGGAGCATGCTTTCTTGCAGGGTGGAAGCTCTATAGTTTTAGGAAGATTTCTCACTGAGGGGGAACAGTTTCGTATTCGTTTCTGTTGAGAAGTGAAAGTAGCCGCACTGAGGAAGTCCGGAGCTAAGTGTTACAGTCTGGCAAGCAGTCTGACTTTTTTTGGCTTTGCAAACAGTAATGATTTATTTTGTCTGAGATTGCGTATTTGTGAGGTTGCTTTAGATGGGATGAAAGCCCAGCAGTGCCTGGAGCTGGCTGGGTTGTGCTGGCACCAAGCTGGTGAAGGGGAGATGGATGATCTGTGTGGGCTGGAATATAGCTGACTAGGATCTGACCAGTGGGTGCCTAATAGGGGGTTTTACTGTAAGGTTTCTGTATATAATTTTTTTTAATGTCATGAGTTTGATTTATTTAGGTGTTGTGGATGGGTGAAGAAACGCACGGAGTAGGGTACAAAGAAATTATTACATATTGAGTACAGAGGTTTAAATTAAGATGAAAATGTTTAATTCTGAATAAAATAATTGAGATGTATGTAATTTTGTATACAAAGTAAATGAACAGGAATCGTGCTAGGAACAAATCAGATTAAGATGCTTGAAGTATTTTAAAGCTCTTTTTTACAAGTTCAGTTAATCTTACTGCATAAATGCATGAGTGGATTTTAAAAAAAAACCAGCATTTGCAGAACATGATCTGTTTGTGCTGTGCAGGATGTCAGGCTGATTGTATGCCAGATATCCAGGCATGTTTTAGAGGATGCACATTGTGGAAAATTACCAAAAGGAAAACTGTGTCAGCTTCAAGATAAAATGAAGATTTCTTCTCCCTTCCCGCTTTTTTTGGTTGTTGTTTTTTTGTGTGTTTTTTTTTTTTTTTATTTTTTAATTATTCTTGTAATTGGGGGAGGGGCACTTTGATGCTTTTGTTTCTAAAGCAAGAGTTGTCTGTGGTGTATGATTTTTTTTTTTTCTTAATATACCGTAAAAATCGTGCTTTAGGAGTTACTTCAGAATATTTTACCTAGTGTTCTTTGTCTAATTATTATATATAAGCTGAGGTCCTGTCCAGTTGCTTGTTAGGCATCTCTGTTGAATACTGCTAACCAAAACCAAATTCAGTTTCTAGGAAAAAAGAAATATTGTCAGATTTCCATTTCTTGATTGTGTCAGTGTCAAAGTTGCTGAGCTTTACTGGTTGCCTGTAGTCTTCTAGTGAAAGTTGTGCAGATGAGCTAACACCTCGCTGCTATCGTCAGTTTTCTTTTTACGTTTTTAGTGCAGTGGGCAATTCAGGCTCTTTTATTTTAAAAATGCCTTTTGTAGGCAGTCAGACAGACTTCAGTCTGGAAGATGAAACAGGCTGTTTCTTGAAATCTTCCCTACCTCTTTTCCTGTAGGTAAGTGCCTGAGCTATTAAGCAGTCAGTTGCAAATTGATTTAAGTGAGTACTGCTAACCTTGTATTTTTACCTGCCTCCTGTGAGTTTTGTCCATTTCAGTTTGTTAGTCTTTATTAAATGGTATAAGGATGTTCTGTGTTCTAGAAAGCTTCTGCTCCCTGTTCCTTCTGTAAGGTAGATGCCTGAAAGATCTTTGCAGCCAGCCCCTAGTGCCCATTAGGAGCCTGTTCCTCTGATTCTCATGAGACTCAGTGGAAAAGCCCCCATAACATCCACTGTATGCAGTAATAACGTGAAAACTTTCACTGGGAAACTCTGTTTGGACAGACTTAGGAACAGCTTATCAGTTGTTGCTCAGAAAACACTTTGAGGAGCTATGGAGGAGCTGCCTCTATATAAATTCAGAAGAAATGTTTTGCCTGTCAGAACCAATTAGCTTGAGAAATGTTATCTGGTGTCTAAATGAAATTACAGATGTGTAAGACTTTTCAGAAACCAGAGTGGTTTTGCAGATAAGCTGTTTGTTTCTCCCGCCCTCCCTTTTTGTCTCTCCCTCTTCCTTCCCCTAGCAACTTTTCTTGGTGAAACACAACACACTCATTGCCTTCGATGCTGAAAACCAAACATCTTCTGCAATAACACTTTATCAGTTCACTGGAAAAGATGCATATTGTTTTGTCCGGAAGGCTGATTTAATTGCAAAACATGACACTGAGGGGTTTTATTTATTTATTTGGCCTTTATCTCCCCTTTGCTCTCATAATCATTAGGCTGGATGTTACTTTTGTTCAGAGAAATCCCCTTGAAAACTGAACAAAACCATTTGAAAACCACTAAAATATTTGAAAAAGGAAATAATTTGACAAATGATGTTCTTGAGTCAGTGTTTGCCATGAAGGTGGGTGATATCTGAGAGCTGGGAGAAGAGCAGATGAAGCCTTCAGCCTCCAACTTCTTCAGAAGGTGATGAGTTTGAAATCTGAGCATCAGAGGGGCTGTCAGTGTGTGGGGGTGCCCAACCTGCCTTGCTGGGCTGCGCAGGTCAGTGTGAGAGAAGGGCGAGTGGAGGCTGAAGGGGGTACCTCAAGGGAATGGAGTTTTGTTTAAGCAGTAAACCTTCCACATGTGCTCTTGACAGCCCAAACTGCTGCACCGTACCTGTGCGTGTTACTAGTCAGTTGCCTTGTGTATAGTGGACTTCGTATTTGCTTTGCTAAGAGGGTGCATATAATGTCAAAAATCATAGTAAATTTCAGGCTGCTGTTACGGCTTAAAATGCTATTGAAAGCTTGTTTTGGTTCCTTGACATATTACAGTTGAGGAAGTCAAGTGGAGGGTTTGGAGTAATTTTGGCCAGGCTGTACAAGAGCCCTAAAAAAGCAGCATTTTCCTAGAAGAGTTCATAACCCTAGGCAGAATTGCAGTAAGTCTGAGTCCTGTGAGGAATGCTGTGGATACTTGGTCCTCATCTAGTATTTTTTCTAGTGCCAAGGTTGCTGCTTTGAGAGCTGTGTGGTCATTGCCTTAAACAGAGCATTGGGTAGGAGGAGTAGGCTTGGCAACATCTCAAAATCTGATGCCTGCCTTGAGGATGGAATAGGAATTATGGAGTGCCCAGATTCTTGGATCAGTTTTACCTGAAAAGTGCCTGTGGCAGTACCCATTTGCAGCAGCAGCTGCATGCTGGGGATGCTGTAGATTGTGTCATGAGCTCTCAGTGAGCTGTAGTGTATAGGAATTGGGCAAGATTAAACACTATGGGGCAAAGCATTTGTCAGGTATGTTGCAGTGAACCAGTTCAGGGAGTCATTTCTGGTGTACTTTTTTTTGTCACTAATGGACCAGTTCTGTTTCAGCTCTTCAGTCTCAAAGTTGCCTGGGGCAGCTTTGAAAACTAGTTCAAATGAGTATGTTTAAAGGAAAGTACTAACAGAAGCTGTTAGTATTGTCATGAGGACTGTTGACCTCTAAGAGAGGGTTTTCCTCTTTATTCTTCCCTTCCCTCAAAAAAAAAAAAAAAAAGTTCAGTGTTTCCATTAGCAGCTTTTTTTGTTGTTTTGACGTACTACATTTATACTATGGAAAGCTTACTGAACAGAGTTTATGATCAAAACAAATAGACTACGAATCTGAGGACCCAAGTCTCTGGTACAGTGCAAGAAGAAATGGGGATGCTAGTGGGTGCTTGCTAGTTCGCATCTGCTGGAGCAGATCGTTTGGGTACTCTGTAATAGGCACACATAAAGGAAGGTTGCTGAGTCACTAGAGTAAAAAAGTCAGGGATGTGTTTCATTTACAAGTCTAGAATCGAGTGCAACCATGATAAGGACTTGCTATTTCAGCATAGAGGGCTGCTTTGCAAAGATTTCTGCCGGGCTAAATATAGACATTGTGTATGCAATGTGACTGTAATGCTTTGCGGTTGCCACAGCAGCCTTTGTTCAGCACCGTGTGTGTTAGTCAAAAATAAGCTTCCTCTGCATACACAAAATTTCATTAGTCTAAACAAAACATTTGTTACATAGATGTATTCACTTTTATCTTTTATAAATCCCTGGAGGTTGTTTTCACATGTAGTCAGAACTTGATGTGTAAAGTTTCACACACAATAAATCTCTTTTTCTGTGCAAAGCCTGAACTACCACTACTTGTCTCACAAATCAGTGGGTCTGAATGAATGGGGAACCACAGCACCTTCACTGAGTTGGCTACAGAATGTGAATCCTCTGCTGTCATCTTTTGGGAAGCATTTAAGAAATATGTATACATATGTGTATGATAGACACAGCTTTTGAAGTGCTTCACTGGAATGTGTTGGTCATGTGATCTGATAAACTGACCCTTCTCAGAGGTCTCAAGCGGGATATATAAGTTTGGGAATTGGTTTTATTTAAAACAAGAAAGGTGTGTGGCCTGAAATGTCTTGCTGTAATTTTCAAATGCTCTATGTATTTATGTTGTAGCTTGTAAAAAATATATGAAGAGCATATAAATATGAAAGGTTAGCTGGAAGAATTTCTGAAATTCCTGCATTACGTTAGTAAATGAAGATATTAGGCTTTTCCTATGTAAACTACTGCTGTGAGATCGTGTAACCTTTTACCATTTGTGGTGACCCATTGTGTCTTCTGTGCATAAATCTTCCTGTGCTTGTAACAGTTTTTACCATCAACAACATAAATATGCTACTCCCTCTCTTAGGTGCCTTGTAACTTAGAAGCTAAGGTACTGGAGAGAAGGTCCATTGGATAAATTAGTTTTTCATTTTGTGTGGTACATGTCAGAGATTCTTAGTTGAGGACTGTGTTATTGATGCTGACCCTCTAAGTCAACCTTGGCCTCACTAAGCAGAGTCAGTGCTAAAGGTGGTGATTTAGCAGAAAATTCTGTGTTAGGAATCCTGAGGCATCTTTCTCACTTGAGCCGTGCTTTAAGGAGTCTTCTAAAAAGAAAATACTCTTGTTGCTATAGTGATAATTTGGAAGATTTATCTGCAGCTTGTTAAGAGTTCTCTCAAGAGCTACAGCAGCTGGAAAATGTTCTTGCACAAGCACTTTGCAGCCACATTGGTCACATTGCTGAAGGGGCTGCTGGGTGACATTTGGAGTACAAGTTGGCATGAGTTGTGCAAGATCGGATGTGGAGTAGCATGGGTGGTGGCTGGGAGATAACCTTGGACAAAATAGAAAGAAATAACAAGTTTATGTCAAAACAAATAGCTTTATAAAGCGGGAGCAGTTGGCTGTGAAATCATATTAGCTGTTGCATTATAATATGTTATGATCTAAGGTTTTGTTTTATCGTAACCTCAATCTTGAAAACGAGACTCCAGGTATCTTGTTTCTGCATTTGAATGTATGATGGTTTAAAACAAAACACCTTCTCAATGTTGTTTCTTTTTCCCTGTCCCTCTTCCTCAGCAAACAGTAGTAAAACCTTTATTACCTTTTTTGTTATTCTTGAGAAGATAGCCTTGAGATGATGATATGATTGTAGAGCATGCTGTTGGATAATCTTAGTTTCCAAGTTACTGATGCAAAATGTGTGGGTTTTACTGAATTCTAAGAAATCCTGATATTAAGTTAATTTAAAAAACCTCAAGTTAGCAAGTGAGTTAACTTGTCTGTAGAAGTTGGCATCCTTCATGTTAATGTTGTGGGTTTTTTTGTTTATGCATAGTTTGAAAAAGAAAAGGCAAGCCAAACAAAACACTGAGACCATCTCTGCCAGTTCCCCTGGATCTCCTGTTTCCAAAACACCTGAGAAAGATGATGAAAGTAAAGTTATTCTGGAGCAAATCAGTTCCTCGGAAGACAACTGTAAAGTTGCTGGGGAAAAGGAAACTGCTCCAGACAAAGAAAAGAAAAAGAAAAAGTACAACCAACTAAAAGACATCAGACGCACAGAACTTAAAAGATACTATAGTACTGGTGAGTTGTATTTCAAAATACTATAGCATTAGCACGTTTGTTTTGGTAGCTTGTAATGTACTTTTCACACATTATGTAGGCTTTCCTTTAAAAAAAGGATATCCTTTCTGTAAAACTAAACAAAATTATGTAGTTCTGAATATCATCTGCTTCTAATCTTAACCTTGCAGTTCTCAAAAAAATATGTATTTCTTGTTTCTCAGATCTAAACCTCAGTGTTGTTTTAGGCAACAATTAAATTTATTACTATATTTAATTTTTTTTTTTAAGTTTTGACTTCAATATTTTACGGCATTTTGGTTCAGGTTGGGTTTTCTTTTGTGCGGTTGTTTCATAAATTGATGTATACTGTTTAAGATTTCAGTCTTAATTCACATTCTGTCTGTTGAAGTGTGAGCAGGTAAGTAAATTAACTCTTTATTTTTAAAAAAGATGTGAAAAGCTTAAGTGCTGGAAAACTTGTTTCTCTTTCACCCCCCTAACTGTATCAGTGCCTCTGGTTATTAGTTAATTATAAACACCTTCTTTATATTTATTCTTGCATTTAATTCTAGAAAAAGAAATGAGTTTGTACATGAATACGTGAGATGAGTCACACATCTCTTTGCAGTTCTGGATTGTAAATTTTTAGGTACTGTAAGTAATTTTAAATATGAGCTACTTCGAATTTTCTCTTGGTATGTTGTAGGAATGAACTCTTAGATTAAGGGAACCCTGGTTCTATCATGTAAGGAATCCTTTGAAGAGGAAGAAAAGAACAAAAAATTGTAGCTATCCCAAAGCAGACTTCTTTCCTGCTCACAGTGTGTGCATGAATGGCCAACTCCTAAGTAGGATAAAGAAATCAATCCATGGTAAAAATATTGTTATTCATTGAATGGCATGTGCAGACTACTCCACACCTGGAGATTGTCTTTTGTGAGGCAACACAGGCCTTACTAAAAAGAAGGTAAAGCTTGGGACGGTGTTTCCTGCCAAGCTCAAGAGTTTACAGTGATTTATTGATCAGTCCAGAATTTTTGGCAAATTTAAGTCTAATGAGATCAGTAGTGCAGAAGCTAAAAGAAAACATGCTTGTCTTTGACTGAAGTCCTGACTGCACTGTTGTTGAAATAGAGACTGTGGAGGAAAACTGGAGAATTGTTAATGAATGAACCTGCAAAAGCTTTCTGTTTTGGTAGAATGGTAATTTTAAGAAAAGGCAAATACGCCAAAATACAAACTTCTGTTGCATCCCTATTGAAGTGCTTCTGCTAAAAGACTGATTTATTGTTGGCTTGTACCTAGGGGGATTTAGCGCTTTGTGAGGTAGCTGAATTCTGTTTCTCTAGTGTGTCAGGTTTGTATACAAAGCTCTGACAGTTGGCAGTTGTGGTAGCGAGGAGGACGATGGCATCCCTGTTTTCACAGGGCTGATGAGGGAGAATGTAAAGCTCTCCAGGTTGTCTTTGGCTTGTGATCCAACAGTCAATACAAACTCAGGGTGTACTAATGTTTGTTTTGTAAGTGTTCCCATGTTTTGTGTGCACTGGCATCCTTGTTGGGGTAGCTTGGCATGCTGCTGGCCATCATGGCATGGTTCTGCAAAGCCTCTGGGTTCTGCAGAATTACAGAATTTCTGTTGAGAACTACACTAATTTAATGCTGCTATTGGGCTGAGCGCAGACCCAACTGACAAAAGCTGTGGAGAGAGACTCCCTTGTTGTTTAAATGCCTGCTTTTGGCTGTTCCTAAATAAGGGCTTAAACGCAGCTAGAGCATCACAATTGTGGAAGTGAAAGTTTAAAGAGATGGAAAACAGTTGGTTGTGAAACAAGTGCAATAGCTCAGTGTTCCCTGTGCAACTCTCAAAATGAAGTCATTTCAGCGGAATCCTTAGTTGCCGTAGTATTTAGTAGTCTGCACGTCTTACAGGAGCCTCTGTCCACTGCAGCTATAGCTGGTGGTGGTTACCTGCTTAGCTGCCTGTTACTGCCACTCTCCTGAAAGCTGTTAACCATGTGAACATCCCAAGCAGTTTCCAAGAGCTCTCCCTACGCCCCTAGCAGCCTATGAGAACTTGACTTGTTTATATATTTGGCCTTTACCTGCATGTGGCAGAGGGCAAAACCATCTGTGTCACAGAGACAAGTTCTGCCAGGAGGTGCACAGTCAGCAGTTCCCTGCTGGAAGCTGTGTTAGCTGCAGTGGTGGGAAGACACTGCCAACTCTGTAAAGACTTTATTTTCTTAATTGCTGATCTGCTTTCACGCACATTGGCTTGGAGGGATTATCCATGTGTCTACATCTGGCTTCATATCTAACATTATAAATGCATCTCCTGCAGTTTTTTTTCTTCCACTTGACTTTGAGTCGTCCCTTTATTGATGTTTGTGAAGTGCTCTTGAGTAAAATAGTCCCTCTCTCTTTCATACAGTTAACCATTTTTGCAGGTGTGTTTGCACAAGGGCTTGCGGTTTTGTTTGATGGCTGTTTCTTCCCAGTTACCCAGCTTTGACATAGTGTCTAGAACATTAAGATGTGACACAGGAATTACTAATTCTTTCTCTAAATGCTTTCCGCTCCTCTTTGCCAAAATGCTTAGTTTTCCTAGTCACAAGAAGAATACATTAGATGTAGCAACAGTCTTGGATATTGTAATCTGTATTGATAGGATGATTGCATACATACTTTATTTTGTGGCTTAATGGAGGTCTCGTCATAAGATGCTTTGAGCCTACAAGGGCTGTGTCTGTCACTCCAACAGAATGAAGACCCCTGTCCTCTGAATAATCTCCTTTTCATATTTCACAGGACTATGAATGCTGCTTTATTTTATTGTTCAATGAGATTGGGCTAGGAACATCCTTTCTCACTATAATTTGTTCCTTGCACACCATGTCCCTTCATTAAAAGATTGTGAATGTGTTTGCTTTATGAATTTGTAAATGCTGTGATATCCTTGCTCTCAGTTTGAATGTCATGCATTTTAAATGGACTTCTTCTGCAAGGGCTGATACTGTGTCAGAAAGATGTTTTTGGCTCGGTAAATCCCTCTTCTCTGGTGGAAATACTGTAAGGCAGTTTCTAAAAGCTGCAGAGAACTGGAGGTGGCAATGCTTCCTGCCACGCTTTCCAGAAAAGAGAGTGCTTATAGGACTTCTCTAATGTGGAGAAGATGGAAGCGCCGTGGTGGATGAAGCCAGGAGCTCCTCCCCTGGTCTCCCGGGGCCGGGCTGAGTTAATGCCTGCAGCCGGCGGGTGGCACCGCCGAGCCGAGGAGGAGTTGCTGTGAAGGGGTCCTTCAGCATCTTTCTTCCCAGCCATCACTGTGCTGTCCAGCATATCTGCTAGCACTGTGGTGGCACCGTTAGAAATAACCTAATGACATGAGGTGCTGAGCTTTTCTTTTGCTAAATGACAGAACAGGTCCCTCTGCCAGAAGGTTTCTCCAGTATAGCCTCCTATTTTCTTCTCTCTTAGCACTAATATTGTCTTCAGTGGCTCTCTAGTTCTGGAATAATTTTTACCATTCAGTCTCCAAATCTCAGCCTATCAAACATTGCTTTGCAGGCATAGCCCTTGTTTTCTTGCCTCATAAAACAAGAGGGACGCTGATATGGCTTATCCTTTCCTGAGAACTAGTGGAAATAACATTTGTTTCTCCTTGGTTTTGCTTCATCTGTTGGCTTCTTTGATAATTGGCTTCTTAGCTTTGTCTTACCCTTTCTGCTGTTGTTACTGCGGTAATCTGCTGTCAAGCTTGCAAGGATGTCTGGCACTGTGCAATGGTTGCATAGGCACCTTGCCTGCTATACCCAGTGTCCCGCGTGCTCTCCCCTTCTTCTTGGGACAACCTAGTTGACCTAATTCTGCAGCTTGGCTGCTTGATTCAGACACACTTTCTGTGGGAAGCCAGTTTTTGTTGGAAGATATTGATTTGCTAAGCTTTGAATTTATTCTTTTTTCTCCTTTTTTTTCCTTCTCATTGTTTTGGGTTCCCCCTCCCCCCCATGTGTCATGGACTCTAAACCACTTTCACAAATATGAGGTGAATTGTGGGAAGCCAGCAATGGAATTGTAACAGCTTGGAAGCACCAGTTTATTTGTTCTCGGGTAGGATGCACATCTCTGGGATAGACCCGTTAAATGGACTCCTGAGAGATTAGGAAACCAGGATTCCTGTCAGGAACTGCTCAGATGAACAAAGGTGATTGTGATTTGCCACTGAAGGCACTAAGACAGGAAAAAAATGTGACCTCCTGAAAGCAGGCAGTGTAACAATGGTGTAAATTAGGGTTGAGCACAACGCTGAATTTCATCCATATATTTATTCCAGCATGATATAATGTGTCTTTCTACCAGATGTGCAGAATATTCCTAGATTCCACTGATTCTGCCTGCAGACACAAGCTGTTGGCACTGTGTGAGAAATTGTTCTTCGTTAAAGAGTGTGTCATAAATAAAAGTTTGGTTTAGGTGAATTGCGCCACGTTGCATGCTCTACTTTTGTCTTACCAGCAAAACAAAATCCAGTTGGTTCTTCTCTCTAATCATAAAGCCATCCTTTCTCATTCACAGTATGGTGTTCAATTTCTGCAGCGAGTGGGAGGTGAGACTAACAAAGCCTCCCCTTATTGTA
The DNA here is from genome assembly GCA_025447955.1 of Psilopsiagon aurifrons. Taxonomy (NCBI): domain Eukaryota; kingdom Metazoa; phylum Chordata; class Aves; order Psittaciformes; family Psittacidae; genus Psilopsiagon; species Psilopsiagon aurifrons. Next base: position 26,384 of record JAOEHY010039835.1, on the reverse strand, counting down.
GCTCTGGTTTCTGTCCAAAACAAATAAGAGTCATTAATACCACGAGAGGGAAAAGAGTGTGTGCCCATTTTATGAGATAGAATATTGCATGTTGAACAGGAGGAGCCAGAGTGTCTCCCCAAAATCCAGAGGCAGAAAACTGATGCCTTTTTGACTTGTCTTCCCTGCCACCACTTGGGCAGGGCGTGACACCGAGTAGTGCTGCATACGTGCAGTTACTAAACCTCTGAATGTTCTGGGTAGCTGGCCAAGAACAAATATTAGTAAATGAAACAGGGAGGGCATAGCAATTTTCATCACTTGTAATGTAGCAAGTTTTGTCCCAACTGGCGCAGAACCAGCAAAGGGTACTCCCATGATACCAGCAGTGCTTACTCCATTTCAAAGTTGAAAGTTGCAGTGCAGAAAATTTATAGACAATTTAAATTTAACAATTAGTAGGGGGGGCACCTACTGAATCCATGTTGCGTAATAGTTTCTTATAAGTAGGTCATTTACTAGATAGGCGTAATCAGAAGTGGACCTTTCAGTATATATTGAGTTGGAAAATTGAAACTTCCTTCTAATAACAAGTCCTAGTTTTGCCTTTTGTATTGCCTGGTGTGGTTGTTCAGCAGTAGGATGCAGCTGAAAACTTAAGGTGCTAGCCATAAGAAGGTAGAGTGCATTTAAAAGAGAATAAGAAAATTCATGTAAGTTCTCACTGGTAATTAGCTAACTGTAATCAGCCCTCATCTCTGGGGACTTGATTTTGAAACCCTATTCCTGTAGCAAAATATTTTACATTCTAGAGTAATCCAAGTGATTTACAAACTGGGCTTCTCAGTATTGTGCTAAGTTGCTTAGTACAACAGTAAGAGGAGCAGGATTTGAATTATCCCAAGTTCTGGGACCTTGCTTTAGCCTTTGTGTTCCAGATTGGCTTCAGACAGCAAAAATGAGATACAAGGAATGGTGAAAAGGGAAATAATTTGTTTCTTCCAGAATAAAGATCTCAAAATTAAATCAGCATAGGGAGGAGTTTATTTGGTTGTAATTGCCTGTGTCGAATAACAAGGGGTTTGGAATAATTTACGTATGAGTGTAAACTGATTGTAGTAGGCAGTGGCTGGTTGGGAAGCTTCAGGCAGTTGGTGTATTGGCATTGAACTAATGATCTCAAATCCTGGTGGATCAGGGTTAAGGCCACCAGGTTATATTCAAGCTGAGCTGTTAATTGGTGTTTACTAGAACCTGTCTTATGCAGAAGGGATGCCTTGTCCAGGGCAGGAGAATTTGATCTGAGCAGTAAATACCAGAAATAACGTCGTTAGCACTTCCGAACACTTGGATGCAAATGTCTTAATGTTGATTGTGGAATACTCTTCTAATTCTTGTCATGATGGGTAAGCTCCTGTTTCTTGTGAAACTGTGTAAAAGATAGTTAAACTTGGTGTTTTGTATGTAATCCATAGGTATTGCTTATCAACACACAGGTTGCCTGAAAACCTATAGTTAAGACAGAAGACTGAGCTGTTTTGAAGTCTCCTGTTGAATGGAAGTGAAGCTATATGGACGCATAAAACCAAGTTGTAGACTGGCCATTGATAGTCAGTAAAGTAATGTATGTTTCAACCAGAAAGATAGAAGGAATTGAACAGTCCGTACCTAGTCACCACCTCCAGGCCTCCTAAGGTTCTTTTTCTTCTTTTTCTTTTTTTTTTTTTTTTTTTTGTACTCCTCTCTCTATAAAATACCCCTCTTCCATCATTTCCAGGCTGAGGAGCATTGGCATTCCTTACACGTAGGCTGTTTCATTACTTTGCGTGTCACTGTTATCCTTCTCAGAACCTCCAGACCCCAGGGTGCTGGGACAGGGGGTGTTTCTGCTCTTGACTCAGGTTCTCTGACATGATTTACTGTGAGCTCCGTTTAGCGTAGCTTGGGGAGGAAGCAAATTTTGGGGGACTAGAGAAAGTTGTGAGAGACTCCTTTTCTGCCAGGGATAATGAAAGGAAACATGTCTGTGCGGTTAGCAAGTGCTTCACTTCCAGGATCCCCTGGCTCAGCATCTTTGGGGTAGTCTGAACTTTCCCAGCTGCCTGTTGGGTCTTGCACTCTTACTCTGGGTACCTGCAGGGGATGTACAGCTCCTTGGAGGTGATTTTGGTAGTGTTTCTTGTCCTGGGGGAAAGGCTTGGACTCACACAAGCTTTTCTCTTCAGTATTTCCTGGGAGGGTTGTTGACCAGGCAGACTGGATCCTTTGCCTCTTCCCTCACCCAGGTCTCCAGGACTCATGCCTTGGGTAGCTGTGAAGCAGTTCTTTGCAGCACCCTTGTGTGTCAGTTCTGAAGTCTCTCCTCCTGCCTAGTGACTCCCTGTAGCTCTCTGGGGGATCTCTGCCCACAGAGAAGAGGCAGAATATTCTCTTTTTAGTTGCAAAATGAGGATTACATTTGTAAGATTTGTCTGTTTAAGGCATGAATATTCTTAAGTACATAAGGAGCATGAGATAGTACATTTGAAGTCATGTTGCAGATCTTCTAGTCTCCAAGCAGAGGCACGAGGGAGTCTCAACTCAAGCCTGGTATCCTCAAGGCAGGCTTTTAATTTCTCTTCTTCAATGAATTCCTGTATTGTGCATGAAATACACTACTAGAAGTTCACCCAAATGTTCTGAAAAGCAGAATCCTTTCACGTGCATTTAAATAATAATACGAAGTTAAGTCGCATCTTTTTCATTTTGTATCACTCTCTCCTAGCTTTCCACACTGACTTTTCCTCACGTCTCATCAGTCTGTCACAATGTCTGTGATGCGACTCAGCAAGTCGCACTTGGGATCGGTAGTGTGTATGAACTGAATTGCTCTCTTCTGTGACAGCTGAGGATCTGCTTGATGAAGTACTGGTGGTCAGCAACACATCAGATGCTGATGTCATCTCTGCACACAAAAATAGGGCATGTCCTGTATCTCTAGCGTCTCTGTGATTTTCATCTATATTTTTAAACTATGACTTTGTAATCACCAGCCGATAGACAAGCAGTGCATGCAGCATGTGATTTGAAGAGATGTCCTGCTTGCCTCACATGGCAGAGCCTTCCCAGGCAAGGTGCTGTGTGTTCAAGCAGCAAAATGAATGAAGGAAAACAGCATGTGTAGTGTCAACAGTTTTCTAAAATGTGCATGTCTTCTCCTGTGATGCCCAAGTATTCCTTCACTCAGCCCTGCTTTGTTGTCAGACTGGTTTTCCTCACTCTGTCCTTGTGTTTGAGTCCCTGATATAATGGGCAGTGAGAAATTTTATGGTGGTGCTTCTGTGGTAGATGAAGTTAGGTACTGATGCTTATCTGAGCAAGGTTCACAGGTAATGTCATCTGCCACACCACTGAAAATGGAATGTAGAGTTTGCACAAGATCTGGGCTCTTCACCACACAGATAGGTGCCAAATGTCTAAACTGCTCATCTGGTCAAGTGACAGAAAATAAGAACAACCTTGTCTCTCTGATCTAGGGATATGTGTGCCTTGCTTCTTGCAGTTCCCAGTAACATAGCATATTTCTGTAGAGTGTTCCAAGATTGACATACTTTAGCTGTGCTGTGCAGTCTGATCTCAATTATGAGTTGGTAGCACAAACACCTGCATGGAGTATGCATCTGCAGGTGATGTACACTGCACTCTACTGAATAATGGTGGGAAAAGCTATTCAAGGAAGCACTTTATTACTTTATTACTTTATTACTGTCTTTATTAAACTGAAATTTTCTCCCTGATTTTTAAAGAAGTCCAGGGAGAGTAGTTCATTCATGTAATTCACCTTCCTAATTTTGGGGTATATACGCCTTCTCTTTTAAGTCCGCGCTCTCTGTTGTGAGATGGTAAGGCAGCTAAAGCCCCACTGGATGATAAATCTGGTGAAGCAAAAAATTCATTTTGTCCTGCAGCTCCACCTGGCTTTATCAGTGCACCCAAGAGGACCTTTTTTCCTACATAAATGTGCAAGGATAGCAGGATATTTTCAGGTGGGCTGTCACACAGGGGTCTTGAGGTTGATTGAATGGTCTTGAACTAGAAATTGGAAGAAGTGACAGTAGATGGTATGAATCTTTGCATTTTTTTTATGTGAGTAAAGCTGAACTCTGGATGGGGAGGAGGTTTCTGATGCTGAGTCTGAATTGTCTTTTGCAAGTTGGTATTTCTGTGGAAGGTTGACTTAACATTGTGTACTTCTATAATGCTAATAATGCTAGTGGGAAACTAGACCATACTGTTGCCTAGCAGTCTGGAGGATATAATAATGTACTTCTGGGGTTCTTGTATGCATACCCCACGCACCAGTAGCAGCCAATGCTGAAGTTCCTGTTGCTGCATCTTTGCTTTGGCTGTTATTCACACTTCTAAGTTTGAAAACAGCATGTGTACCCACACGCTGTGTAATTACGTCCCTAATAGCTGTAGGCCTCATGGATGGTAGCTGTTTAAGCTGCCTTTAAGTAGTAGACATCCATTGCTGCAGGCTGTCTTTTGTGTGGGGAGAGACAATTATTAGTGATAAATGAAAAGCAGATCAGGAGGAGTCCACAGTTTTCATGATGCCGTGATGTAGTTATCCAGACTGCATGAGAGCAAGCTCCTATCACAAAAATGGCCATTGCTTCCTATTGTGACATGTGACATTGTTACAGGCATGTCAGAGTTTTGCTGTGGCTGTCCAGGGCCAGAATAAATACATGGTTACAAGTACTTCCACAGTAAGTATAGTTAGATCATATATGCACAGTGCAGGAGAGCACTTGCAGATATTTTCCCATTTGAAAATTTCTGTGGATTTTCTTTTGAATGTTATGCTTAAAGCTTTGTGTAACATCATCTCCTTTTGTTTCACCACTGCTTTGTTTATACGCAGCAGTGTGCAGAAGGGCACCCGGCTGTGGAATGCAAATTAAAATTACCACACATGTCTTTGTATCCAGGCAGCATCAGTAGGAACTAAAGGCAGCCTTCAGAAAAAGAATTGTGCTAACATATAACAGACATGGGACCGATCATGAGAAGAGGGCAGTGTAGAGTTAAGGACCTGGATCTACCACGCCACTGCTCCAGCTGTGATGGGGCTGGTTATTTCAGTCACTCCTACCCTTCCTTATTTTAATCTCCTTTTTATCCCCCAACCTCATCCTCCCCCTTTCTTCTCTTGTCCTCAGTGCTGGCACCAAGCTTGGTTAAGTGCTGCCTCACCTTGGGATGATTAGGCAGGTTGGGATGGGGTGAGAGTTTATACATTTAGTGTAGGATGTGCAGAAACTAAAGCTGGGAAACTGTCTACTGATTTAAAGCATAATCCAAAAACTTAAACTCCCCAGAAGTGAGGAACTGAAAACTTAGTTTTGGACCATAATATGAATAAATCCAAATTATACACTGTTGCATTTTGAAATAGTGCTGGCCAGGCTAAAACCTTACATATGAATATGTTTAATGGTGAAGAGCACTCTAGAAAATGTGTGAAATGGTAACAGAAGAAAGATTAACTCTGCTGTTAGGATGTGTATCTTGTAATTCCATGATGCTTGTATTACTGATTTATTCCTGGTACTAGAGGAGCTGGTTGTATCTTGGATCTTGTTCTTTGCTATAGTAACAATTGTGTAATTCCCTAGAGATAGTAATTATATAATTCCTTACAAATACTAAACCAGTCAAGCTCTATTTCAAAACTAATGGGTGCTTTCTTCCCCCTTACATCTGTTAATCCTCCTTACTGTTGTCTTGTCAACCAACTTATTTGTTGCTAAAACCCATTGATTTTATGCCATCTGAATCTTTCTGATTGTCCCTCACAAGTCAAAAATAGGTTTCATATGCCTAAAAGGGTTTTCTTTTTAAAATTATTCCTTAAAGTGCCCCAGGCTAGATTTAGACTATGTCCATATGTCTGGTGACTATCGTTTTCTTAGGCAGTAGTTTTAGACTACCGCTGAGTGCCACAAAGAGTTTGATGTTCCCCAGTTTGAACAGTTAGGTCTCTTGCTTCCTCCCCCTGCTAGGTACTACATTTTTTCTCTCCCTCTGAACTGGTACTGGCATTTATCTGGCCATAAGTTAAAAGGAATCAATTCACTAGACCAGCAAAGAAAAAAGTTGAGTTAATTATTTTACCAGTTGGGTTATCTCTCTGTGGGATCAGATGAGAGCCAGAGTCCAAGGTAGAAAGAGGTGTGAGGAGGAAACAGCTACTCGCCTTTTAGGAGCTATTCATTTGGTCTATGAAAACCTACCCCTGTGTCTGCCCTAAAGCAGAATTTGGTGTCACTGTCACTGCTGAATAATAAGGAATACAGAGCACAGAAGCTGTATACTTACTTCTTTATGGTCTAACTTCTTAAATCTTTTGAAACTTCAGTCCTGGATTTTGCCTTAAATAAGCTATGCTTAAAAGTAAGCTATGTTTAAAAGCTACCAAACTGATTTTCTAGGCCACTGCACCTTTGCTGAAGTCAAGTCAGTAGCTGTGTGGGTTTTCTTCTTATGGCATCACTTACACCAAAATCAAATGATTCTTGACATGTGATTCTTTCATTTTCTTTCAAGTATTTGCGTATGGAGGATTTGGTTCATCCTGTAAATGCTTTCCTCTACAGAAGCAGTACTGATTTTGCTTTTGAGCTCAAGGTTTTGTACAGTTACTTTCAGTTATTTAATATGCTTTAAATACCCTCTAATTTAAGGGCTGTTCACTTTTTTTCCCCCTGTTCTCCAGAGTATTCTCCTTTTGTGTGTCTTAATTCCTGTACCGCTTACATTTCTGTCTTTCATTTGTATAGCTGCCTTGAACAAATATAAATTGGGAATTATGTATTTTGCACAAACTGAAAAACAGAAACCTGATTTATAATGTAAAGTTAGACTGCCTCTGCAGTGAAGTTTCTTGCCCAGCTTCAGTTGTGCAGTCTTGGCCAAGTCACAAAGATCTACAGATGTGCAGGTTGTATTCAACTTTAGGCACCTAAGCAGTCTCTGTAGAGCAGACGCTACCCTTTACCTGCATTTAGTGATGAAAAAAACATTTTCTAGTGTTATGGCATGGCAGTGTGAATTGTCTATTCCAGTAAGCTAAGGAGTGAAAACTTCAGATTGCTGAAGCGTAAAATCTTCATGAGTGGTGCAGTTACTTCAGACCTCTAAATTGTTCTTGGAAAACCTCACCCAGGCACTTATGCAAATCCTACCCAAAATGAAGGATAGATTGGTATCTCAGCATCAGTTACATCTCCTCCAAAAGCAAAGCCACATATAGTTTAATAATACAATTAACAATTCTTAGGTTTTTGCGTAGTCTCAGTATGTGTTTCACCCTTGTGTTAAGGAGGTGTTCAGTTGTGTCTGCAAGAACTTTGCTTGCAGAAGTATTCCAGATGCATCATGGAAACTTGGTTTAAAAATCATATCAACTATTCCCCAACAATGTGACTAACAGAAATGAGTTTGCTTTCTGTTACTTGTTTTCCTTTCATATCTTGAAACATGAACCACTCTCTTCTTTGGAGAGATGCTCGAGATAATTACATTTCTGTACATTACATTCCCTAGGGACACACAAAATTATTGAAATCTTACCAGTTGTTTAAAAACAGTCTCAGTATGTGTTACAATTCTGCCTGAAACTCAAAAGGGAATGTGATCCTTGTTTTGATCCACAGGCAGCTGAAGATGTTGTTTGCTTGTGCACCCATTCTATCTCAGAGAGGCTTAGGACACAAAGCATCTGCTCCATGTAGGACATTTTCCCCAGCACAAAAAATAAGCATGTGTAACCAGTTTACCTAAGGGTAAAGAAAGATACGATAATTGAAGCTGGGAACTATTCTCCTGTCCAGCTGATACATATCTTAACTTGTTTCTAATGTGTATTTAGCAGCAAAGCCTGATCCTTGTCAAACCTTAAGAGTATGTTTGGGGTCTTGAAGAACTCTCTTATTTTTTTTCCCCCACTTGTATTCACTGCTCTATGAGAAAACTGTTTATGTCTCACAATACCCCTGTCTTGCCTATTTTTGGCTATAAGGACCCTTCACCTCCTGTCTTCATGTTCTCTCCTTCCTTCTTTCCCATGACTCCAAATTTCACATTGAAGATATGCTGCTTTGCACCTGGACAAAGGTGGGAGAGAGCTCTCTGGGAGCCACTCATCTGCCTTTTCCCAGGATAAGTTTCAGTGGAGCTGGAGCAGAAGGGAGTCTCCCTCAGCAAGGCATGTGCATCTTGCAGAATGACTTTCCCTAGAGGTTTGCTGTGCTTTGGCAAATGTCACCATGACCTGTTTCTTAAGTACTGGTCTCTACCTGGAGAAGCATGTCTGTTTTCTGTCTGATACAAGGTTATTGGTTGACGTGAATCCTTCCTGTGTCTTCAGACAGCACCTAGAGCGAATGCCAGGAACCCTCTGGCTTCACTGGCCATCCTCTGTATGCCCTCCCTGCTCACAGCACTGTGCATCCTCTCCTTAAAACTTCCTTTCTGACCCTGGTATTCAATACAAAGAGTCGTCTGATCACCCCTCTTCAGTGCTGCTTTCTCAGTGCCTAGTGACACACAGCTTCAGCAATACTCTAGTTTCACTATATTTCAACTTCTGTCATAGTGTTTTCCAGCTGAGATTTACAGCTAAAGCCCTGGGCTGTTGGCTGCATCTCACTGTTTCTTTACGGTAATATGTCCATTTTTCCTCTTGACAGTTGGAGGGCATGAACTACATCCCTCTGAAATTCAGTGGTGGGGTTTTTATGGTATTTGCATTTTTTCATGTAGAGGTTGCAGTATACAAGTACTGCATGAATATCAATAGCCAAATTCTTATTTAAATGTGCCTTAAAGTACCTGACCTATGTATAGCAGAAGGTGCTACCTTTTTTTATATCAGTTCCTTGAACTCCTTGTCATTTTAGTTTGGGCCCTGTATTTTTTGGTGATCTCTTTATTCTAGTGGAGAATCACAATCAGTTTTTATTGAGAACAGGGAAAAGCTGTTTGAGGCATAGATACTTAAGAACCATATGCCTGGATTTGTATTGATCAAGGAATTGCTATTCTCCTATGGCAGGAGAAATTTCAGTAGTGAAGGAGCACAAGTGTGGTGTGATAGATGACAGCAGCCTTTTTGTTTCAGGTTAGTTCAGCAGTAGAGAAGCAGGAAGACAAATCATAGTGTGATTCAGTAGAGGAAAAATATGCAGAAGCAAGGTGAGGGCTTGGCAGAAGGCTGTGGAGAAAAAGGGGAAGCAGGGCAGAAGGCCAGACAACCAAGATGGTGGTGGTGGGGTTGTTTGGTTTGGGTTTTTTTTGTCTTCTCCTCCTTTAACATGGTAGCCATCCGCTACCCAAATCTGAGCAGAAAATGTTTGTCTAACTTGCTGCCTCAGGGAGATAGCTCTGATCAGATGGCCACATTTTTATTGATGTGCACTCCAGCTGCTGCAGCTGGCTGAATGAGGGGTAGTATCTCTTCCTAGAAGACTGCTGTGGAGTCTGGGAAGTGCTGGAATGTCAGAGTGAGTGGAAGGTCTCAAAACAGGGATTTGGTCCTTGTGGTGGTGGTGAGCTGAGAGAAAGACTTTCTATTCAAAAAGTAATAATTTTAGTGTGTATGCTGTTCAGTTATGTTTGAGGGCTGCAAGAAGAGACAGAAAAGTGCTTGTGGAGACGCAATTATATCACCTCTATACAACCCTGTATGTAACAGCATTGCTGAGCATTGCTGAAAGTTATGAAAACGTCAGTTTGAAAGCAGAAATGAAAAAAAGTCATTCAGATAAACTGGTTTGTATTCCTTCTCTACCAGCCCAAGCAGGACTTTCTTTCTATTCTTTAGGTCTCTGTGTCTCTCTAGAATGACTGAAGTGATACTTATTCTGTTCCTTCTCTGTCAAGATAGTTGGTATCAGGCCTCGTTTACTGGTAAGATAACTACCCCAGGAGGCCCTGTTTGCTTAATTTCTTATCAGTACTCTGATTAGGTTGCTCCAAGTGATAGCTGTTCTGCCCTGAATTTATTGCATTTCAGGTTCTTGTAAGTTACCTTCAGGTTTTCACTCCTCTATCCTGGTGCTTTGCTAAAGTGTGGTAATATAGTTCTATTTTGTCTTAACAAATCTGTCATAGAGATGTGGGACTGGAATATCCTAAAACAGCAGTGACGTACTCAGTGGCGTTGAAAAATATGACTAATGGCTTACAGTTTTAAGGAAATTCTTGCTATATCATTGCACAAGTTAATGTGTTTTTTGCATTTTAAAATCTGCATTTGGTTTTCCTTCATCTCAGAAAAGATGGGGTAGGAGAAGAAAAGCTAAGTAGAAGGATAGCCTGTGTGATGAGAGAAATAGGAAAGTCTAAAGTATGCTAGTATTAGGCAACCTGCAGAAGTGAAGTAGAGAAAATGCTGGAGATCTGTGGCACTGTGAGTGGCATGCAGAATGTGAATAAGGACTGTCTATTTATTCACCCTGAAAATAACATCAGTTAGGATGCTCAGTGAAATTAATCAAGTACAAAGTACAAGAAAGTAAGCACTGCTTATGCAGTGTGGTTGCAATGCTACTGTGGGGTTCCTTGGCATAGGACCAGCGTGGAGGTATTGAAGAGACTGCGCGGTTTAATGCCCAGTTACTTCTCTGCTTTGGGGAAGCCATGCTTTTTAGAAGCCAAGGGAGCTAGTGAGGGGAAAATATTCTGTGTTTACATGATGCTGAAGTCTTTGGTCAGAGAGAGATTAATGACTAAAATGGACTTAAGGTCCCAGTAAGCCATTGCCTCTGTTCCCTCGGGCTAGTGGCTTTGTTTACCTGATGTGGGAAGTGGTCAGTCCTTTGGTCCTTTGTTTACATCAGCATTCCTGCTAATGTTGCCAGACATCAGCCTACCTGATGGCTCAGAAATTGTTAGGCAGGTTCAGGGTGTCCCTGCCAGCACTGCAAAACCTCACACTGATGTTGGCCGCAACAGGTTAGTCTGTAGTGTCGGTGGTGATGATACTGTCTTGCAGTGGTGCATTGCACATCACTGTGGGCAGCCTGGAGTTCTGTGGATGCTTCTTGACCTGTTCTATCTACTTACACAGCTATTTACTTAGTTGCAGAGGTGTAATTCTCCTATCATGCGTCAAGGTCTTTTGGATGATAACTGATTGACCTCTTTGTTGTAATCCTTCAATAGTTGCTTTCCAAATTATTCCTAGATAATTTTTTTTTTTCTTTCCTTTCCTAAGGTTTCCCATAGCACTGCAAAATGATGTATGAGCAGTCTGCTAGGAAACTGAGTGAAGTATAAATATATCAATAATAAGGGCATAAAAAAGTCCCATTCTAGATGTACCTATTTTCAACAGGCCTAGATTTTCCTGCCTGTTCTCTCTTGGCATTGTTCTTCTCATTGCTCATTGATTTTACTGTTCATGCGTAATTCAGATTTTTACATGTTTCCTGGAATCATGGAGAGGTTCAGTACACCCACTCTGCCCCTTCACTGAAAAATGCAGTGTGACCAAATTTGCATTAGCACCCAGTCAGTTCTCATGGTTGTGCAATCCCATCTTCAGTATATGTGGAGGAAAACTTGGGAGGCAGAACAGTGAGTCACTTCACCGCTGTATGTCCAAGTTTAAAAAGTAGCCAGTAGCATTTATTTTAAAGCCTATGGAGATGTGGATCTCTTCATTAAAGTTCTCTCTGAAAGAGATGTGATTACTGAGGACTCCATGTGCTCTGGGTGCTTTTGGGACTACTACTAGAGCTAGCTGATCATGTCAGAAAACGTTTGGCTTCCTGGAGAACTGAGAGTATAAGGGAACTGGAGAAATAGTATACTGTGGTGTTTTCCTTGCTTAGCCAGGCTTCCCACCCTTCTGATGTGTTCACTCATGCAGAATGTAATTTGTGACCCTGGCCTCTCTACGTATACAGTAAGTGGGCTTACAAAATTTGCCCCACCCCCCCCATCTCTCTAGGCTACTTTATTCCCCCACCCCTAGGTGTTCCTGATGCCTGTCTAGTTAGCATGAAAATTATTTATTAATTATAATCTTAACTGTTTCCTACCTTGTATGCTCTTTCAGAGCTAAGCAAGCATGAATGTATCTGGAAACTTGTCTACTTTTTGCAGCTAGACTAAAGAGTTTACTAGAAGATGAAGCCTTTCTTGTCTGTCTCCAGTGATAGGTCATGGGCAGCTTGGGTAGTTTACCTGCATGGGTGTGATCCATAGTACTCGTTAACCTGGAGTAATTGAAGTGGTATCTCTTGTGTAGCATAAAATAGCGTGAATGCACACATTGATAGATGGGGGAGTTTGTTCAGTCAGAATTGTGTCCATATTGCCAGTTGTATGTAAATAATGTATTTGCTGTGTCTCTGTCATGTTAGCATTGTGTTTCTGGTGGCTCAATACTGTGCCCGGCTGATGTTGTCATTAATGTTGTCATTACCCATTTTTCCATCCTTTGCCATAGACTGCTTTGACTTTGATCAGAGGAGGATGGTTTGACAATGGTGGAAATACAAATGGTCAGAAAAAGGCAGCAAGGTTGCTAATTTTTAGTTTTACTGTGGGTCTCCATTCTCAGAGGTGAAATATTTGAGGTCATTCAGTGATGCTCTGTTCAAAAATGCTATCAGGGAAAGGCAAGCCAGCATCATCCTCATTTCCTTCTTCCTACCTCTGTCCTTCACACCACGCATACTGTGCACATGTACTTAAATTGTGTGTGTTTAGGCCCTGCATGCTTTCCACCTCTTACACTGGGAAAGTCGTCTTTGCTGTCTCTTGTGTTGCTAACCATGGCGCTTCTCGTGCCCCCATCCCTGGCAGGTAGTATGTGTGTGGGATGTACACCTGCAATAATGCTTTGATGTGTGTTCAGGGCTCTCGTGTGTCTCTGTTGACTGAAGGAGACTGCCCCTGACCATGTAGCCTCTGGAAGACGCTGAGGCAGCCCCCAGCATTAACCTTGCTGTGGAAATGGGCCGGCAGAAGGGTCAGGTGCAGCTTGTTTCCAGGCCCCTCCTTTCTTCTTGTGTACATTACAGTGTGGCAGGCAAGTCCTCGCCCTTCTTTTTACTATCTGCCTCTCTCTCTGGGAATAGCAAAGGTTGCAGCAAAGCCTGAATGCGAGCCAGAAGCCCTGTGCTGCCATTCCCCGTCCTTTCCTCCCTGATCTCCTCCTGGGGCAGCCAGCTTGGACTGTGGGAACAGTCTGCCCAGGAGCGCATCATCTCGTTGCTCCTGGCCCCGGGTGCTAGTGTTGCCAGGCCCAGCCCTGCCTTGCCTTGCCTCCTCTGCCCATCTTGGCCGGGCTGTAGCCCCGTGCTGGAGGCAGCAGGACCTTTCCAAGGGGCCAGGAGCAAGCAAGCTAGACAAGCAGAGTGGCCATGCATGGCCTCACCGCACCTCAGCCCCACTCCTGGAGCTGGGGCTGTGTGCCACCCTCACCACCCCCAGGTAAGTGGGTCTGGGCTCTGGGTGCGCAGGGGGAGCCTTGTCGGGCTGGGGCTGGCTGGGCAGCAGGCATCCACCCTCATCCTCAGTTTTGCTCACCCTCTGCTCCAGTAAGAACTGGAAATAGCTACCCCGCTCACACTGCTGAGCGCTCATGGGTGCCTTTCGGGTCTTGGAAGCGCAGGGAGTTTTGTGTATTACAGCTGATGGAAAATGTCTTCTGAATAAGCTTTATAAGTTCTGATACTTTAGACTGTAAGCAAGTCTGTTTTGCAGGACTCTTGGCATACTTTACCTTCAGAGTTTAAAATAGTACTTAAATATGACATACTGGTGGTGAAGTGGTGATTAACCAGGATTTGTTGTGGTTGTACTGATGCAGTATCTGTGCATACATTCATCTGGAGGCTTCTACCTCAGCCTGTGTAGCAGCTCATCCCACAAAGTACCTGTATCTAACAGGTGAATTGTGTAGGAATCATGGAGTAAACCATGGGAGCATGTATCATGCATGCATGATTCTTGCAGAGTTCCTGAATGATTACTAAGCCTGCTGTACTTGATGAATTTTGCTTACCTTACGGTGCAGTTTTAAGATCTAATAGATACTTTTTGTGTGCCCTCTCGTTCCTGTTCACAGCTGAAATTTGCAAATTCTGTAGATTTCTTTCAAAGCACATGTGGCAGGCAAATGCCTTGGAAGTCAATTACTTGAATCTTTTTTTTTTTTTTCCCTCTTTAGATGACAATCAAAACAAAACCAATGAAAAGAAAGAGAAAAAAATGGTTTCTCAGAAACCCCATGGTACCATAGAGTACACTGTAAGTATCGGTGTGTGGTTTGTTAGTGTCTGCTTTCTGAAAATGGAGTTGTTGAGATTGAGAGGGAGCCAGTAGCACAGAACTGAAAGCACTAAGTGAATACTGGCCACAGCTTGTACCTATCTCAGTAGGGATTCCTCCAAATATCATTGTATGGGAAGGGCTAGGCTGACATCCTGAACTACTGTTTCACCAAAGTTCTCTGCCTCTTCTTGCAGCTTTATTTTTACTCCTGCACCGTGACTCTTTACTAGAGCAATTGATTTGTTATTCTGAAAAATACTTCCATTCCACAGTGCTGCTTGGGTCATCAGATGCTGGCCTGTGCTTGGTCGTGAGATGATGTGAGACCCCTTTCTCTAAGTTGAAGCAGGGCAGCAGCACACTGTGGCAGTGGCTCAGAAGGCTTGCTCTGCCCAGAAAGTCTCAATGTGAGTGGCCAGTCTCCTGAGTGAGAGCTGCACCACACTCTCCATCATGCAGTGTCTGTCCCAGCTTAGAACGGTACAAATGCGTGACATGCTGCAGCTGCTGAAGGTGTAATGAACTTTGCAGTGTTTGTCCTTTTCCCACTTGCCAAACCAGTTCTAAATAAGGTGGTTCTGCTTTAAAGTTTTATGAGAAAGGAGAGGGACATTTGTAACACTTCTCCATTATATCTGCTGTATAGTTCAGTGTAGTTTTTTTCTTTTTATTGATGCTCGCTTATCATGTAACCTGCTAAACAGAGGTTGTGTTAAGATTGTCAAACTACTGCACCCAGTTTGTTATATGCTTTTAGTTCAGCTGCTGTGTTGAATGTGTTCAGTATGGTATATTAAACTTCAACTTTTTCTTCAGGCTGGGAATCAGGACACCATAAACAGCATAGCATTAAAGTTTAACATCACACCAAACAAGCTTGTGGAGCTCAATAAACTTTTCACACAGACAATTGTGCCAGGCCAGGTAAATCTTTTATGTTGGGTTTTTGGTTTGGGTTTGTTGGGATTTTTTTTTAAATACCTGAAACCTGATTATTTGCTATGTATTTAAAAGCTTTTTACTACTTTCAAGTATCTTTTAAGTAGTTGGATACCAGGATAATGGGCAGCAATTTAAATCCCTCAAGGGGGAACACATGAGATTGTTACCTGGAGTTGGGGGATGGGGGCTTTGTAGTTGCCATATCTGACTTCTGTTATTTATTTGCTGTCACTAAAGCTTACAAAGGACTCTGAAGCTCAAGAGGGTAATGTAGCTGTTGCAAGAGAGTTGTATTCTTGGGAAGCCTAGATAAATGCTTCGTATAATACATTAAAGAATTAGATACAGTAATTGAAATGGCTCTTTGCAGTTATGTTGAGGATGAGTCATTCTCCTGTGAGATGAGAAATAAACGGAGGTAAACTGTTTTGGGGAGAGTTAGGTAATGGAAAAGCAAATGTGAAGGCTAACGCCTGGTTCAGGAAGAGCAGATCTTCACTTCTGCTTCACAGATACGAAGAAATTGGAGTGTCCCAGTTTGCAGATGGTAAAACTGAGGCACAAAGAGATGGCATGACTTGCCTAAGAACACCCAGCAGACAAAAAGTGGTATAAGGAAAATGGGTTTATTTTTCTGAACAGTTTTTATCTAAAATAAAACTGTGAACATTTTTTTAATTTTAGAAGTATCTTTCTTTACTTTGACACTTGCAGCATATGACTGTGGTTTTATTTGGGGTGGAGGTCCAAAGCTGTACTGCAGTTCTAGTACTGCTGTACTAAGGATCTGGTATGTTCACCGTGAGGGAATGTGAAAATTAAACCAAAGCATTATATTTTTATATACAGTTATATAATAAGGTTTGTTTTACTTGTTTGGGTTTTGTTTTAAACATGGTACATGATGCTAAAATGCTGGTTCATATAAAGAATATTTTCTTATGTTTACAGATGCAAGTATGTTTTCAAAAAAACCCAACCTGTAGCGAGCTGTTACAAACTTCTAGCACTAAAAATCCCCCATCTTCAGCAATGGCCTTTTCTTTGGACCAGAGTTTGCTGTTACAAATTAATGACTAGTAATAGTCATTTTACAGTTGCTTGTTTTGTAGGTGCGATTGTTGCAAGATGACCAGAGACTGTAAATTTGGCAGGGAAAAGGAAGTTCTCAGTCTGTGGAAAATGTTTTATTTTCTTGCCTGTGCTGCTAAACAAAGTGTAGAGGTAGATCTTGTAATCAATTAGATCTACATGTGCCCCACTATCACCACCTACAAAGAGGGATTCTAGAATAAGGAGTGCATTGCAATTGTGAATGATCAGTACTGGATTGCCTTTTTGTAGACTGTAGTATTTGTAGTGAATAACTTTTTAAAGCTTGTATCTTACTGTTTTGACATGTGTGTTTGCATTTAGATTCTCTTTGTGCCAGAAACAAGCGCTGCAAGGCTCTCTTTCAATACTGGTGCTCCCGTTTCTCCTTCATCATCAGATGCTGAATATGATAAACTCCCTGTAAGTCAAACATTGCTTCACTTGTCTTCAACACAGAAATTAATTTCTGATTCTGAAGCCGAGATGCAAGGCTGCGTAAATAGCAAATATTTGAGGTTATATTTCACACGTTGTGTGTAAGTGTATTCAGTACACTGATTTTAATTTGCTGTACAACAAAATTTACAATCTCTTTAAAATATCCCAAATTAAGGGAATTCTGTCTCAGTGTCGACACCCAGCACAAATTCAGTTGGGCACAGAGCCTGTCAAAGCAATTGAAAATAGTGTAGTGTATAGTTTAAAAGAATAGAAAATTAAATATGAAAAATTATTTGTTGTTTCACCCTGGAGATTTTTATGCTGCCCTGCAGTCCAGAGCCTTTATCCTGCACTGGGATCCTTGAACTCAGAGGCTGTTAGTTTAGTCTGAGCAGTCAGGTTTTTTCTAGTTAAGCATATTACGGTGGTACTTATATATAGAATTTAATCTTTGTGAAAGCCTTGGCATAGGTGATCATTCATTTTCCTTAGAAGGGTGATTGGCCATGATTACTTTGGATAGTAGTTTTAGGGAGTTTAGCTGTCCACCTGATGATGTTAAAGCAATTAGGACATTTCAAATCCGTAACTAATGAAAAGGAAAGTGGAGAGAAATCGGGAGTGAATAACCAACTGTGTTTTACATTAGTCTTGCAGTGTGCCTTCTGCATGGGGAATGCAATCAGTGTACTCACTGTATGTAGAGGTCTTCAGTATAGATAAGATGGCAGAACTGGCCCTCTCTTAAAATGAGAGTGCCTCACTGAATTTTGGTGATCTGACTTGCTGTGGCATTTTGTAATTTCTTTCCTGTTGCTTGTATGGATGGTTTTTGCCATGTTCTGAAGTTTTTCTTCCACACATGATATTGTGGGGAGTGTGCATATGTGACCACCGTTTTTCTTCTTTAAGCGAATGGAAAATAGTTGGTTGAACCTGGCCTTTAGTTGCCCAGAACCTAAAAGTATACAATTCTGGTCCTGCTGCTCTGCACTGAACCTTTTATTTTTTTAAGGATGCTGATTTGGCAAGAAAGGCCTTCAAACCAGTTGAGAGAGTCCTGTCCTCTACTTCAGAAGAGGATGAGCCCGTGGTTGTCAAATTTTTGAAAATGAACTGTCGTTACTTCACAGATGGTAAGGTAGGTGGATCCAGGCTTTGGGGCATTGTTTGGGAGTCTTTAAAAGCGAAAGCTGTTTGGATAAGTAAGAGATGGGTACATGCTCCACTTTGTAAACAGTGTAAATGTTACGGTAGCTTTAGCTATCACTGCTGTGTTCATGTATACTGTGGCAATATGCTGTATCATTTTGTTCTTTCGGTTGCTTAATCTGTAATAATTGCTTTATAAAAGAATGCCTCTTCTATATGTCTTCATTCCCTTACCATACCTTACCAGAATTATCTGTTTAAGAGTGTGTTGCTAGATATGCAGAGAAGCTGCACTTTAAAGCTGTGTCATGTCAGGATTAGTTGTCCAGTTCCATCACATTGGGCAACAGCTTTATAAAACAAGCAATACCTATCTGTTTCATTTATGACTTTAAGATAAATTTTAACTGTTTCCGGAACAGTATTTCTAAATACATCTGTGTTACTTCTGCACTCACTAATGAATGTCATGCAAATCCTAATAAAAAAGTGAATATTGCATGATACAACCATTTTTTATTTTTTTTTTTTTTCTTACAAGCTTTCTTGTAACATGCGTGTTCCCACTGGGACTGCAACCCTAAATTTTACAGTGCCTGTTTTAGAAACAACAGCACAAAGCTTGGGCGGTATTTTTACCCTCTTCTCAAGGCTGCAAGACACTGTCTTCTTGAACTGTCTACTTTGATGTATCTACTCTTGTTGACTCTGATTTCAGTTAGATGTCTGGATTTT
Organism: Psilopsiagon aurifrons; assembly: GCA_025447955.1. Taxonomy (NCBI): domain Eukaryota; kingdom Metazoa; phylum Chordata; class Aves; order Psittaciformes; family Psittacidae; genus Psilopsiagon; species Psilopsiagon aurifrons. The sequence goes on along the minus strand of JAOEHY010039835.1, from coordinate 7,703 downwards.
CAAATTCTCTGGAATTTATAACACTGGAGATGCTAACCACTGTAGTTTAAACATACTTTTCCCTTAGTCCTGACTATTGTAAGATGGATGTGTTTACACCTGCAGTTTCTGGCTTCTTTTCTCATCGAGTGGCTATAGACTGTATTAAACCACTTTGCAATTTTTCAATCTGCTGTTTTGTAGAAAGTAGTAGAGGCCTACTTGATGCCTTGCATGTAAATTAGGGCAGTACTTTCACTTTGTTGTGTGATGCTTGCTAGGTGCAGAGGATACAGCTTGCCAATTTTATGGCTGCAGGACTGAAAAAGTAATTTGCAGTCAGAACAGTCTGATGGCTCTTTTGCCAGTGTAGCTAAAATCCCTTGTTCCCTTGCTTCCTGCAGTGGCTGGGTAGGAGGTACAGCCTACTGATGTATTGTTCTGGCTAATACAGACCTGTGGGAGAAACCTCTGCACTTGATTTTGATTCTTTCATCCAAACACAAACTAGGCATGTGTATGTGAGTCATACAGGAGAAGCAAATGGGAAATACATACACACTTTGCTTTATGAAGGAGCAGGCATGCATGTACCCACTTGCCAGTGTCAGGCCATTAGCCTGACACAGTTAAAAAAAAACAAACCAGCAAACCAAGCTTGTGGTCCTTTGCCTGCCTATTTGTTAGTCTTCCTTGACTTGCCTTGTGGATGACTTTGGATAATTAATATCTATAGTACGTCACTCCTGTTGCTCTGCAGCTCCTATTTGTTAGACATCATGATTTACACAGAGCTTCTGAGTTGGTCTGGTAGATTTTGTAGCTTGTCTGGGTGACAGGGTGCAGAAGCAAGACATTGCTCCATCCTCTGTAAACCTTGAAAAATGGTCAATTGTCATGGGTTGGAGGCTGACTAATGGCTGATGTAGCCTCTTAACAAATCCGTGGCCAGTGTACATTCTGAAGAATTAAATGTCTTCTATAGCCATGAAAAATATACTTGAATCAGTGGTAGAAGCTGTTTCTAAATCAGGGAGAAACTGTTTCATATCGGGTCCCTACCTATAGAAGTGTTTTTTATGTAGGGATGACACATCAAGGAGACCAATAAAATAGTGTAGCATAGGAAATAGTAACCTTGACGTTTCCATGCGTAAAACTGCCTTCAAGTGTGCTGATTGCATCTAAATTCATGTGTCAAATGAAGGTGGCTGTATCTAGAATAAAATGGTACTTTTTATTATTAATAATCTATTTCATTTTTTTTTAATCCTCTAATCTGTTTTGTCTGAGATTGATTACAGTCTGCAGTTCTAGCCTGTAGAAGCCAGTTCTGGAAGTTGAATAGTTAAGGTGTTCTTTCTTATCAGCCAGGAACTTGGGTGTTACTAAGCAATTATTTCTATGCTCTCCATACAATGTCTAGTTTGATGTAAAATGTTTTGTTAGCAAACACTGCATGATGGGATATAAAGAGGTGGGAGAGATGTTTTTCTTTTTAGGATAGTAATGTAACATCCAGTACCAAATGATAAGTGAAGTACATGTAATGTGCTAACTCTTCCTTCTCCTATTTTAGGGTGTAGTTGGAGGAGTCATGATAGTAACTCCAAACAATATCATGTTTGACCCACATAAGTCTGATCCTCTGGTAATTGAGAATGGCTGTGAAGAATATGGGCTCATCTGCCCCATGGAGGAGGTTGTCTCAATTGCTCTCTACAATGACATCTCTCACATGAAGATTAAAGATGCATTGCCATCGTAAGGAGTGTTCTTCCCTGAACTAATTTTACAGATTTTCAGTAAGGGTTGTGCATAAAGAGGGGGTACGGGGAGGTAACAGAGGGGAAGTGTTTTAATGCAGCAGAATAAAATAAATCAGGGGAGGAAAGTGCCAGCAAAGGAATGATTCACTTGTGTTGTTCTTACACTTGCTTCTTAGAACACTTCAGTGGCATTAAAGAAAAATGGGTCGTGAATATGACAACCAGTGTGCAAAGGAGATGAGTAAATGCAGTGATTAAAAGCATTGGTGGCTTGCCATCGCTGGGAATATTTAAAACCTTTGAAGATAATAGCACCATAACTGCCATCTTCAGGACTTAGAGAAATACCAGTCTGTGGAATATTTCCACTTCAGAACCGGAAACACATTGATAGTTACCATTTATAATACATAATAGACTTTCTGGGGTAGACTGCTTTTATTTATGCGTAGAGGGGTACCTGCTTATGTGTTTGTTGTAAGCAAGGTTTTGTCACTGTAAGTAGCCCCTGTTTGATCAGTGAAATTCATCTGCTTCCATCCATTTTCTCATTTCAAGAAAAACGTTCCAGATATTTGTTGCACCCATTACTAGAGTGTTTAGTACCCTCTTAGTAACCTTAAAGTGATGAGAATCTTCTGTTCTCATTCACCTCAGACTGCTTAGCGGCAATGAAGAGTTCAAGTTGTATGCTGTTTTTAAGAATTTTCCATTCTGAAATGTTTTATGATTGTCCTGCTTTAAAAACAGGTCTTTGGGGAAGGCTGCATTCAGACACTACATTTGAGTGCTAGAGAAAAAATAAAAGGAAGAAACTTCCACTCCTTTGCGTGTTACTCTTTTGCAGTAAACATGTTAAAATGGTATACAGCGTATCTGTGATTTGCTTTCTTCTCAAAAATACGTTTGTGCTGCCTAGGGAAGCATGGGTGGTATGGTAAATAACTATGTTAATATTGTTATGAGTTAAATCCAAGCAGCTGAATACATGTCCTATGGTTTTTTGGTTACCGAACTTCTGATGACTTGCACATTGTTATTACGTGTGTACCATTTCTTCACCATGTGGCGTATTCTGCAAAGTGGTTTACTCCCTTTATTTTGGTATTACCCTTTTTGCATTTTGCTCCATTTTCTTTCAAGTCACTTATTTTCACTGATGTATGTTTATTTTGGTGAAAGTAATTTTTCATTGCGTTTCAGAGATTAAGTTGGTATATTATTTGGTTTTTCTTTTCCGACTTTTTTCTGTTTCCATTTTGCTTTTAACATCATATGTACATCCGTCATTTTCCCTGACAGTGACATACCAAAGGATCTTTGTCCTCTGTACAGGCCAGGAGAATGGGAAGACCTATCCTCTGAGAAAGACATCAATCCTTTCAGCAAATTCAAATCCCTTAGCAAGGAAAAGAGGCAGCAGAATGGGGATCCATCCGTTGCTGTGGGTGCCAAACAGATAAAGCCTTCAGATAAGGAGAAGTCTGCTGATTTTGAAGTTCTTCAGTCATCTGAGAGTACAGGCTCAATCAAATCCAAGTCACTGGAGTTTCCCAACAACATCACTGCTACTGAACATTTGGAAAGGTTTGCTTTGGATCCATGTGCAAAGGAACCTTCTGGGGAAAAAAATGCTTCAGATATCAAAACCAAAGAAAAATCCCTTTTGGGAGAAGGAGAGGATGACTTCATTGAGCTGGAAAAGATGTCATCTCATGTGGATAGGGGGTTGGACAGGAAAATCTCAGTAATGGAAGTCTTGTTGGCTGACCCCAGGGAGTTGGGGAGAACTAAGCAGCAGGTAACCAAACAAACTACGGAAGTCCAGGAGCGCTTGACAGTTGATTCCTTGGAAAAAAAGGACAGTGTTGAACCTAAAGCTGACTTAGACTTAGAGCTGTGTGAAAAGCAAGATGTTATTCCAGAAGTAAACAAATGTGTCAGTTCCCCAACAGGTAAGGTGGAGACTGCATTGGACACTAAGAAAGAGCTAGAGAAAGATAAACTTATTGAATTTTACCTCAATAAAGATGGGAATGGGTCTCAGTCATCTGAAGACTTACACAAGGCTGAAATCCAGAAAGGTGAAAACAATAAAGCAGTTGGCATAGACCTTACACTTAGCTGTTCAAAGTCCCAAGCTAATGAAGTCCATACAGTTAAAAGTATGGAGCTTGATTCCTGCTGTGTTGAAAGGAAAGCACCTTCATTAGAAAGCAGCTCAGCAGCAGCAGAGGAAAAGGATCTGAAAGAGTCTGTGGACTCTTCATTAGTACCAGCTATAGACAAGACCTGTCAAGAAACACAGTTAGACAATCAATCAGAAATCAGACTCTGGCTGCTGCAGAAAATTCAAGTGCCAATTGAAGGTAGGTCTCTGGTTATCATTGTTTCCTCTGAGACTTGGACACCATTATGACGGTAACTTTTGAATTGATAGCCTTCTGCTCTGAAGTTCCTGTTTCTATAATACCTGCTTCTTTTTTCTTTGACTCTTGCATATTTTATTTTTAATTATCTGCTATTTAGAGGGAAAACAACCCTTTCAAATACCCTAAGGTTCTAGTTTGACAAGTAGCTTGTATTTTTGAAATCAGTGATTTGTGTTTATATAATCTTCACATCTGTTTACTGGCTTTAAGGAGAAAATGACATTCAATTACATTACTGACAGTGACATTTCATAGCCTAGGATTTGTCACTCTGTATTGGTATGTTTTATTGCTTCAGTGAATTCTGTCAGTTAATATCTGATAGTGTCTGAAGTAGCAGTGTGTTGCGGTAAAGGGAGGGTACCAAAGTATTCATGACACTTAACTGCATCTGTGCATTTCATGCATAGTGTCTTTCATGCTATGGAAACCCTTAAAGAAGTAATAAATAGGAATATATGTACCGTCTTACTGCCTGATCATTTTGTCCTAATTGGTTTTTGAATTATAATAAATAAAATTCAGGCTGTTACTGGAAAACATAAACAAGATCTCAGTTTAGCTGATGTGTGCACATGTTGCTATTTCTACTGCAGCCTGGTGCCTCTAAGCATTAGTCCATCCGGCGGAAGCACTGATGCTCCTCTTCTGGTAGTTTAATGAACCAGTGGACATAATCCTTGTTTCATATCAGCTGGTGTGGGATAATTGGAGTGGAAGTCTTAATTTTAAAATCAGTTGTTCTTAAAATGACTTTCCTGTTTTCTGGAAGAGTGTATATCTTGCTAAGTTGTGTTTGGTGATAGTTCTTTGTGGGGGGAGGTTGGGGAAAGGCTGTATGTGTAGACCTAAAATGAAGGAGGCAAACTTAGTGTAATTGAGGCTATTGTTTAAGAAGCAATTGTTTGTTGCGCTTTTGCTTCACCCTGCCTTGTGCAGACAAAAGGTGTTGGTGGGGCTGGCTGATCATCAGAGTTAAGGAGCTGATCGGGCGTGCGTGCAGGGTTACCCTTGGAACGGAAGGGTTTCCTGAGCCCAGTCACACACTGTCCCCTTCACTTGCCTTCTTTGTGTGCCATTTGCACTCAGCCTTGTTGTTTTACTGTTATGCTTTATCATATGCTATTCTGCACATAGCTCACAGCTGAGAAGAATACAGGCTGTGAAGAAATGGGGATGGACACAGTTTAGGATGAACAAGGATTTATTAAACCAGTTTTGCTACTGAATGATGTATCAGGTGTAATTTTGTGTATGGTGCCTCTGAGTATTTCTTTGCACAAGATTATCAATCTTTGTGGTAATGTTTTATTATCGGGAGTATTTGTACTTGCCTGTAAACAGCCCATTTCTTCTGTCTCTTTAGATATGCTTCCTTCAAAAGAGCAGAAGAGCAAGACCCCTCCAATGTTTCTGTGCATTAAAGTAGGCAAGCCTATGAGAAAGTCCTTTGCATCTCAGAGCACGACCATGTCTCAACAGTACAGCAAAAAAATAAAGCAACCAGAGTACTGGTTTGCTGTTCCTCGGGAAAGGTAAGCTGGAATGCCTAGCACAAAAATGTGTTTGTCTCTTAGTTTTGGGATTTTTTTTTTAATGTGTAGTGCTTTCTAGAATTGAATCTGACTTTTCCTACATGGTCCAAGGAGTGAAATGCAGCAAGGATGCTGAGATGAGGGGAGGGCATCCTCATTTCATTGTATACCAGTGATAAAGCAGTATTTGTTGCTGGTCTAATATGGCTCCCAGTGGGGAGGAAGAAAAGATCAGGTGCCACTTGGAAGATGAAAAGAGGGGTATATGTGCAGCTCATATACAATAAAAGCACTGAGGGGTAGTCTGGGTTTCTGCTGTAGTCTAAGAAGGGAGGGAAAGGGAAAAAGGGGAATAGTGGCAAGAGAGGCAAGGAATCCATTAGGGTGCCAGTCCTAAAACAATTGTTATTTCATATGAGCAAAGGGCATCATCCGGAAAAGGGAAACACTCCCAGCTGAACGGGTGTGGCTGTGTCTGCCTTCAGGCCCATAAAAAAAGGTCCCTTCTTTCACAATAAAAGTTTTATGTGCCTGTGTTTATGAATGTCTAAATAGTACTGTAACAGCAACAACAAAGAGATTTATGTAGTTTTACACATAAAGCACACGAGAATTTTCACTGGCTGTGAGGAATCAAATCCTTGGTCCTGCTGTTGCTAAAAGGCAGCTAAAGCAATTTTCTAGTGTTGATGAACCAAAATAGGGAAATCAGTGCTCACACTTCTGGTAAATTAGATTCCAGGAAGGAAGAATCTGAACTGGAGATCCAGCTCAGAGGGTCTCTTTTAAGATTCAGTATTTTTTTTTCTTTTAATAGTTTTCCACAATATTTAATTTCACTTTCAAGTTTGTATCCTCTGTGTTGATTTAAGTGTTTATTTCTTGTATTTTAGAAATGAGTGTTTTGAACAGACCAGCAGGGAGGAGGACCCAGGGAGGAGGAGGAGAAATTTAATCCAGCTGGAATGTGGCCATTGAGAGTGTAGCTGAAGATAGCTTTTGTTTTGCTTGCTATCTGCTGAACCAGTCCTTGGCTCCTTGGGGATTGCAAAAGGGCGGGTTCAGAAATTTCTAGGTTGAAGTGTGAGTAAATACTTAAAGGAGTTGGAGTGATGCTGGGATATAACACAAGGTCAGTTTATTGCTTTGGGATAGTGTATCTAATGTTGAATAAAGTTGCTGAGCTGGAGGGAGGTTGTCTCTGATCTGTTAAGCTTCTTACCGCAACCTTGGAAAAAGGCTTCTCAACTTGTTCTTTTATGAGCAGAAATTTTCTGTATAGTGAGGGGACCCAAACCCTATATAAACTGTGATATTGATTGGTTTTCAGTTCTTAGAGGGCAGCCCCCTGCAGTAGGCTGTTTCAGCAGTGTTTTGGCCATGCTGACTGACAGGCCAGATCTTTGATGTCCTGGCTGCTGTTCAGATCTTGATCAAAATTAGTGGTGAATATAGCGTGGGGTTGGGTCATTTTGGTGCTATTCATGCACACCTGTCTTAACACCACGGAGGTGCATAAAAAATCATGTAGAACTTTTGACAAAAATTAAAAGTGAGACTCACTCCTTCCTGTTAATGCAAGACATGTCTTTGCTTAACAAGTCAGTGTCTTCACCAAACACTCTTATGCCTTCCCATATCGAAACGCATCGTTTCCTACCTGCCTGTGATGTTCTTGCACCAGTTCTGAACAGTACGTAATTATCACTGTTGCATCTTGACTGTGCCATGGACAGTAGAGCATTTGGGATTGCTTTGCAATGTATTTTTGATACAATTTAACAGAATAATTTACTGAGTTTAAAAAAATCTGCAATGCAATTTATTTTCATGTATGAAAATAGCAAGATTACTCTGCTTGTCTCATTGCCTGTAAAGCAGCATAAATGAAACATTTTTTGTCCAGTGCAGTCATGGTAGCTTGTGAAGCACCTTAACCTTTCATTGTAATTAGAAGAAACCCCTAAACCACACACAAATCCCCCCCC
>JAOEHY010039834.1:0-14044 GCA_025447955.1 Psilopsiagon aurifrons | reverse complement strand
ATGAGGAAGAAATTCTTTACTGTAAGGGTGGTGAGGCACTGGAATGGGCTGTCCAGGGAAGTTGTGAATGCTCCATCTCTGGCAGTGTTCAAGGCCATGTTGGACATAGCCTTAGGTGGCATGGTTTAGTGGGAGGTGTCCCTGCCCATGGATGATCTTAAGGTCCTTTCCAACCCTAACTATTCTATGATTCTATGATTCTGTAACTCCTAGCTTCCCCAATGGGGAAATCTCCTAAATCTTAGGCCAATCTCATGATTAGCCAAACCAATGTTCACAATTCTTATTTTTCTTTCACATTTTCTCATTGCACATATGCTTATTTTGTTTCCTTAATTTTGGGTAAGTATTTGCTGAATTTCCAGGACATCTTTTTCCTTTAAATGTCTGATTTGTGGGAGCACACTAGCTAGTGCTTTGAATTTACACATTCTTTGGGGCCCCTTCTCTAGAGGCAGCAATAGTCTGCTGTACCAGCTCTGTACTGTTCTGATGTTTTCCTTGGTACAGCTTGAGCTTGGTGAACAGCCTAGTCCTCCCTTCCAGCTTTCCTTCTATGCAGGCAGCAGTGGTCCAGGATGGAGATTTTGTGGCAGTCCTGCTCTTTGAGCCCAAGCATGTTACTAAAGGAAATACTACAGGCTTATCTATGCTATCAAATAACAATGCACAGCTATTGAGATGGGAAATGCCTTCACTTAAACTTCACAGGATATTGAAACCAGCCTTTGCAAAGAGGCGAGTTAGAGGCAAAAATCAATATTGGACAGTGCTGAAGTGCCTCTCTTCAGCTGCTGTTTTAAGTGGCTTGTACAGACCTTTCAAATCATGTTGCCAACAAATGGAGGGACTGCAGCTTTTAAAAAGTCAGAGAGTTATTAATAGTGTGTTTGACCTCCAGTTCTGCACAGTCTACAAAAAGAGCATCATTTGTCATATGCTGCTGCCTTAAGCCTAATTCTGCAGCCCCTGTTGAGAAGCAGTTGTGCATAAGAGAACTACATGGCAGAGAGCGAGGGTCAAAGCTTTTGATTCCTGATGGACTGTGGGAGGGAAGGAGAGAGGCAATGGCTCACGGTCAACCCCTGAACAAAAAGGGAGGGGTGCAGAAACCGTTCACTTCGTACATCATTCACACACTAATGATATTTTTTGCCTGGTGTGTGTGAGAGAAGAACATTGACTATGCTGAGGTTACACTTTCAGCTCTTCAGCAGGAATATGCAAGTATGGAGAGAAGGAAATGTCAGATGTCTTCCTGAGAAAACGGATGCTGCAGCCACCATGCTGGTGTCTGAGGAGTGATCTAGGGCCCAGAACCTATGACTGGGCTTCTCAGCAGGCTGGTCTGTCACACAGTATTTACAGCACAAAGAAGCAACCTGAACCTTTATTAATTTTAACCACTGCCTGAGTAACCTAAAGTGACAATCCATCTTACTGGTGTTATTAAGTCAGTTTTGGACAATGCCTTATCATCTGCAGAAAAAGAAGAGGGGATATAATGCAGTCTGCAAGTTTCTAGGTGAAATTAGTCCATCTGAGAAGGGGAGAAAAATGCCACATATTGGGCTGAACAAATCCTTGCATTGATTTTTTGAGCCAGAGTCCTTCTAGGAGCACCACAAATGCATCTCTATTTAGTGCTTGTATTCAAAGAGCTGTCAGTCTTTCTCTATCCAGACAACTTCCATTTATGTTCACGTCTGGGGTGGTTTAGGGTCATACATTATTTCTGCTTGTGCTGTTCTTGCTTTACACTTGAATGCCAGCTCCACAGTCCTTCATAAGCCTCACATATGCATGCACGCATGCTTACAGAACCACTTGAACACTACTGCCTTAGTGGCAGGATGACACAGGGCACCACTGCAGCTCCAGGAGTGCACATATGAGCCTGCATGGTGGAATATATTTCTGTTCTCATAAAGAGTCTTAAATGTCCTTTTAAATATCCGTTTATATATCTTCTTCTGTCCTTGTCTATCAATGGACATGGCAGTAGTGTCTGCTCTGTGGACAAGAACTAGTCCCCCCTTTTGACTGTCCTACCTGTTACGTTCTGGATCCAGTGCTTAGGAATAAAAATGCGATTATTTTATATATCCCCTCCAATTCAGATGGGATTTAAGAACACCTTTCAGCTGAGTGGCTGAGGTAGCCTAAGAGAAAATTTGAGGCCCATATTAAGTTAGTGCTCCTGCACAGAGCAAGATGAAAAAAAAGGAATTGTGACTCGGAGAGAGAAACAGCTCCTGGAGATGCTCTGCAGCACAGCAGTAATAGCTCAAGGCTGTGGCTCAAAATGACAGTCTTTACAGTAAACAAAAAAGGTTTTGGTGGCTTTTGTTTTTGCATGGGTGAAGGCTGGCATCCAGGCCATGGAGGACTAACATAGAAAGTTTGTACAGTGTCTAAGAATCTTTCACTGGGAATGCCCCACATCCCAATTTGAAGTGCTAGGATGCATACCAACAAGCTTACATAAATAAGTGTAGTCATTTATTTACATGCAGGATGAACCAATGTGTTGCAAGTAAGGAGGTCTGTATCCAAATAATCACAGGATGCAAATCTGTCACAGCTCTGGGAAAAAAGAGCATCTGTCTTTACCTTGAGCTGAAGCCTCTCTCCTGGGATCCTCAACCTAATTGCTATGTTCATCTAAGATGTTTACTGTCATTTGTATGGGACAATGTTTGGATTAGTTGCTGTTTTAATGGAGGTATTTTAAGCACTCACAGTTGCCTGTGCATCTTACTATTTTATCCTGGTGAATAGAAGGGTTAAAAACAAGAAAAATATTTTTCATTCTTTTTTTGTCAGAGAAAGTATATGAAACTAAAAAGAAAATAGGAATGGGGTGAAGGTATTGTCAACAAGTTGGTGGGAATATTGATTTAATAATGTAAATAGCTACAGTCAGTAATTATTGGGAAAATAGATTTCACATTTCATACTGAATTGACTTTTGTCAGATTGATTGATGCTGTTATAATACAATCAAGAATGTAAATCCAGAAAGAAAACTGAAGTCAGGCCCTTACACTGAAAGACAAAAGCAATGACTTAAGAACTGTCTGGATGGCCACATGCAAAGAGTTGTGCTCAATGGCTCAGTGTCCAGCTGGAGGCCAGTAATGGGTGGTGTCCCTCAGGGATCAGTGTTGGGACAGGTCTTGTTTAACATCTTTGTCAATGACATGGAGAGTGGGATTGAGTGCACCCTCGGCAAGTTTGCTGATGACACCAAGCTGGGTTGTTCGGTCAATACGCTGGAGGGAACGGATGCCATCCAGAGGAACCTTGACACTCTTGTGAGGTGGGCTGATGCCAACCTGATGAATTTTAACCATGCCAAGTGCAAGGTCCTACACCTGGGTGGGAGCAATCTCAGGCACAGCTACAGGTTGGGAAGAGAAGAGATTCAGAGCAGCCCTGTGGGGAAGGACTTGGGGGTGTTGGACAATGAGAAAATGAACATGAGCCTGCAGTGTGCACTCACAGCCCAGAAAGCCAACCGCATCCTGGGCTGCATCTAAAGCAGCATGACCAGCAAGTCAAGGGAGGTGATCCTGCCCCTCTACCCTGCTCTCATGAGACCTCACTTGGAGTATTGTGTGCAGTTCTGATGTCCCCAACATAAAAAGACATGGAACTGTTGGAATAAGTCCAGAGGAGGCCCACGAGGATGATCATGGAACTGGAGCAGCTCCCGTATAAAGATAGGATGAGAAAGTTGGGGCTGTTCAGCCTGAAGAAGAGAAGGCTGTGTGGAGACCTCACAGCAGCCTTCCAATATCTGAAGGAGGCCTATAGGGATGCTGGGGAGGGACTCTTCATTAGGGAATGCAGTGATAGGACAAGGGGCACTGGGTTCAGACTTAAACAGGGGAAGTTTAGATTGGATATGAGGAAGAAATTCTTTACTGTGCTGGTGGTGAGGCACTGGAATGGGTTGCCCAGGGAAGTTGTGAATGCTCCACTGCTGGGAGTGTTCAAGGCCAGGTTGGACATAGCCTTGGGTGATATGGTTTAGTGGGAGGTGTCCCTGCCCATGGCAGGGGGGTTGGAACTAGATGATCTTAAGGTCCTTTCCAACCCTGACTATTCTATGATTGTATGATTCTATGATTCTATGTTCTGATAGTGGTCAACTGGTGTGGAGACACAATGTATCTACTAAAATCTCAGATCAGTCATTCTTCATGCTAGTAAACCAATTTATCCTTAATAATAAAAAGTCCTGAGTTTGAAAGCAAAATATGTCCTCTAGTTATGTTCAGTGTGTTCAAAAGTCCCGATCTCTTTCTGTTTTAGTGGAGGGGACGGCCAGTTCTCAGGCTACATTGTATAAGACCTATTCTGTTTCTAGCAACAGTAATGGCAAAGACTTCCTTGAATTTAATTTCTTTGGACAGACCTTAAATTCTCTATCACATCGTTCTGTCATCTTTCAGAATATAAGTGGATTTTGCAGTTAATTTGAGGGCACTCTACATTCTCCAAGTTTCCCTAAAGGCACAAATCACCCCAAGGCCTTAGGCAGTGTCTTCATGAACTGCTGAACAAACCCAGCATTTTTCAGATGTACCAAAGGGGGATCTTATTTCTGCTCAATTTTTTTCACCCTTCTTCACTTTCCCCCCACTTCTCCCAGCCCTGTAGTCCCCCAGTGCCTTGTGTACCAGCCCTTTATAAGCCAGTGCCAAGCCTAGCAGAGTATTTACTGATTATTAGGATAATTTTTATCTCTCATTTCTATTTTTCTGTGTCCCGCTTCCTTTACTTTACAATCTTTTTCCCTCCTCTCAGCATATTTCAGAACTAGTTATAGGCTTATGAGCACCTTGGGAAGAAACTAAGATGCTCCTCGTAATTTGCTCCTTGGGTCCTACCTGTGGCTGGGACAGACAGATCCTTGCCTGAGCTATGTGAGCTTTTGAGCCAGCTGTACACACTCTGGCCATAAGAAGCACAGAGCTGCTGTAGTATGGTGCAGTGCCTGAGCACACATTGTGCCTCTCAGCCCAGCAACGTCGGTTGTGGATTGGAAGTGCCTCATGCAGGGTTCATCATAGTTTGGGCAGAGGTAGGTTGAGCTGAATGCAGCTGCCTCTGTAGCCTGACATTCTTAACCATCGTGGGGATTGTCCTCACTGCTGTGCCAGCTCTGCATGTATCCTCATCCCTCTCCTTCAGCATCTCCTTCCCATTAATTGTGTATCTCTTGTATCACTCACAGTCTCTTGGCTGTCATCAGCTCCATGCAAATGCTGGGCTTATTGTTTGAGGTAATGCATTTCTGCTATCTTGATGAAATATGTGTATTCCATTTGGTTTATTAGCTAATTAAACTAATCTCTAGAAAACCTTCCGAATGTCTTCTTCTTCAGTGAAGCTAATCTATCTCTTTGGTGCTGGCAGAAGGGAAACGGTCTATATGCCCTGAAGAAAAAGTTTGGTTTTCATATGTTTTTGTCCAAAGTGTTTCAAAATTATAATTTAAAAGACAGATTCACATACTCATGAACCTTTAGCTGACTGATCTGCAGCTAAAGAAACTTACAGGGAGTACAGGCATTGCCTGATCTGATCTCTCAAGCTGACGGATAAATAATTTGCCAAAACAGTCATTGCTTAGAAGTTAAGAAATAATTTTCTTGCTCAGAGGCATGTCCTGATGACTATTCATTTCCTTTGAGTTGGTCACAGGATGGCACTCAGTGTGTCAGTCGGCTTTCAGGTTTTAATGAAGCTACTGGTAGAGAAGGTGGCATTTCATAGAAGCACAGTGGAACCTGGTGGACACCTCTGAGGCTCGTCTGGCCCTGCCCCTGCTCAAGCTGGATCAGAGAGCAGATTGTCCACGGCTTGACTAGTTGAGTTCTGAATATTCATAGATGGAGACTCCACAGCCTCTCTGGGCAGCATATTCTAGTGTCTGACTTCCTGCACAGTGAAAAAGGTCTTTCTGATCATTAAACAGAATTTCCTGTGTTTCAGTTTGTGCCCTGTCAGCGGGCACCACTGAGAAGACTCTGTCTTCATCTTCTTTATGCCCCACATCAGGTACTTATACACACAGGTAAGATCTGCCTGAGCTTTCTCTCCTTCAGGCTAGCAGGTGATTATGATAAAGCCAGAGCGTCACACTTTGAAGCCATTATTCATCCAGTAGCACAGACCTTCCAACAATTGCAACTTGCAGCAGCTCCTGTCCAAGTCTAGAGATCTCTGCCCCTAGACAGATGAAAAAGGAAACACTAATTCAAGACGGATATACTTTGCTTAGCTTATGTTGGTTTGAAATTAAAAGACATGAAATGCTGAAGCCTTTTCACAGGCACGTTAAAATGAAATGTTATCATCCTCTGAATTCCCCTTCATCTCTAGATCATCTAAAACTAGTAATGAACTGCAGCCTTCAACGGTTTTACTTCTCATCACAATACTATTAATCATCCCCACCTCATCTCTACATCTATCTGGTGCATTTTGATCTCCTCATTTTTTGTGTGGGTTTGATTCATGAACACCAGAAATAAAATGCAGACACTGGGCCTTTTAACATTTTTTTTTTTTTTCAGCTCAAGAAAGCACCTTCTAAACTAACAGTCAGATATCTGAGGCATATATCGGTCCATGCTTCCCATCAGCAAAGTCATTTCATTATTTTTCCACTTGCTTATCTCATAAATGATGTCATGCACTTTCTTATTTACTTTTTACAGTGCAGAAGGTGACTGCATGATAAAATCTCTCTCTCCTCTGAACTTTTAAGTGTCAAGGTTTTAATTTTTCTTTCTTTTTTTTTCTCTTGTCCCAAAGGAGATGCTCATACTCTTTTGGATTAATACCTGTTTTCTGGACTTCAGATAAAATAATAAAAAAAGAAGCAGTAAATAAGAAAAAACTGTACCCTCCAGCTGGATTGTTAAAAATACAGACAGCTTGTAATTAAGTACATACAGTGTGTGAAGAGGTTTCTTCTCTGGCCCTGAATCAATGGGAGCTTTGCCAATGGCTGTGGCCCATATCCTACAAAAATTCTCTGAAGGAAGAAGGCTTTCTTCCATAGCTGTGAAAACACATCCAGCACTAAAGAAATCTGAGGTTACAATTGCAATTGATCTTACTGATAAGGAGACCCAACTTGTGCTTGCTTAGTAGGACAGCATCTTCACTGCAGTGTGATTCTGTGAATGCCTTCTGTTTCCTGCCCTTCTGGCAAAGCCCTGAGGGATGCACTGCGCTGAGTAGTCCCCTGAACAGGATGAAGCAAGTGCTGCTTCCAGCAGATTTATGTCTCATAGTTAATTGAAGATTTTCAAAAGATGTGGCTGCTGTTTCTGCTTCTTTGTATTGTCTGGTGTCTAATAAGGTGCGAGCTGTTGCTACAGTTTTCTTTCAGCTGGAGCACTTAAAAGGTCCCTGTCTCCTATTGAATTGCTAATGTTCACTGAATGTAACAATATATACGTCATTTTTCCCCCCATCAGATTGCGTTGGGATTGGTTAGTGGGATCAAAATTTACAGAATGGTTGCCAAAAGACATGTACATGTGAACATATAAACACAGGGTAAGTGCAGGAGCCTCATTTTGCTGAGTGGAAGTGGCCTGATGAAAAGACACTTATCACTGGGATAAACCAGCCTGGAATTGGTTTTATGGTTTCATGATTTGGTTATGTTCACAGTTCTAACAATTCTGGGGTTTAAGAACATTTCAGTAACAGTTCTTGGTAGCTGAAAGTGATTGTAATATATAAGAACCTGATGGTTTTTTTATGTGTATGCTTTCAGCATTTCCCATTCTGATAGGATATTTGGTGTGTCAATAAATCTTGTATAGAGGTGAAGCTATATTTTCTTCTAGTAATTACCCATTAAAATTATATCAGTGCAGGCAGGAAGAAAGTACAGATTAAACAAGGTCTAAAACAAAAGTATATGAAAGATCAAATTTCTTACATTAGACCCTCCTGGGAAATTTATAGGGACATTAATTACTGCCTTTCACCTATAAGTTCTTCTATGCTTTAATGGTATATACCCATGTACAGACACAGTGACTATCTCTGTGCACTGACCTAGGAAAGCAGGACACGATGTTGTCTGCAGTTCAACAGAAAATGATACATTGATCTTTGACAAGAAAAGCACAAGTGGAGCGTTATGATCTGGCATTTTCAAGCAGTACCAGTAAAGCAAAACCTTATGAACAGCATCGTATCAGCTCAAGCCCTTTGTCATGAGAGTGAACATGTTTACTCTGTGTTGTTTAACAACAAAAACACACAAAAGTGCAGGATGTTCTCACCACAGTCTATCAATACTTACTAGAGACCAGAAATCAATAGAAGAAGGCTCCTTGTTTTAGCAGATGGATTTATAGCCTGACTGGCCCCAGTAGTTCAAAGAAGTTGCAATAATGTACCACATGAATACTTGAAGAAGGTTTTTGCATTCCTGGAAGTTTTAAAATCAAGATGGAGTTTTTCCTAAACCAATAGTAATAATAGCTATAATAATTACTAGAATTGCAATCAATACTCTGTGTTCAGTGTAATAAAGGAGATCAAAGAGGTAATTACAGTCTCTTGTGACCTTAAATGCAGTATTTGTTGTAACTACTCTTCTTTGAAGCTTTAGCATGCTTTACTGGCCTGAATTAGAGCTACTGGGTCATCTCACGCAGGTCACATACCACAAACACTTTGCTTCAGTTCTCCGCACATACTGTTTCGCTCAGCTTGTATCCCTCTGCCTCACAGAGCATGGCTGTGGAAGGAGGAGCCTGAACATCTCTTTCTTCTCCTATGTGCCAGCCAGCGAAGACAGTGAGCACCAGGAGTAGAGTAAAGCCTTCCCTCTGCAGAGAAAAGCACAATGCACATTCCCTTGTTTACCAGAGGAAAAGGGGAGGAGAGGATATTCCCCAGGGAGCTGCATCTGGAGACCAGTGTCCCCAGGTTAACTTGGAGCCAGGACTCTGATGTATCGCACTTACCTGGGCCTATGGCTAATGAGGCAAATTAGCACTACATGAATAAAATACCTGCCAGGCAAAGCAGAGCCCATATGCAGCACTTGCTTGTGTGGGTGCCAGGAAAGGCAATCTGCTGGTACTGAACACGCATCCAGCGGCCTCACAAAAAGCCGATTCTCTGTGTGAGCAGGGCAGGAGGCTGCCATGTCCCACAAAACAAATTGCTACTGTTCAAACCCCTGAGAACAGGCAGAAGGAGAGGCTGCTATTGAGTGCTCTGACTATCTTGCACTCTCTCATGATAAATGCCTCTTATAGAAAAGGCTGCTTCAGTATTTCTGGAATGTGGCGACATAGTACATCAGGTTAGTGGGAACAGGTAAATGAACCTTATTTACTTACGTCAGAAAGACTCTGTTCTGTTAAACTTTGTTTTTCTTTCAGTGGGTCATCAGATTTTTACAAGGTCAAGTGGCATTTGACTTCAGGCATTCAATTTAATAGGAATAGACAAGAGAGAATTAGCCTAATGTCAGCTCAGAAAAGTGCTTTTAATACAGGCATCTTTTTTTTCTACAAAAGGAGACTTTTGTACTGCTTCTGCTTCAGTTTCATTTTAGTTATTTCTTAATTTCTTTGGAAGTGCAAAGCTTGTACTGACAGATGTCTCTGGTTTTATTAAGCATGGCTATTTATATAACATGACTTACTTATTGCTTCTTAGTTCACATCAGCGATTAGCATTTTTTGCGCCTCTTGAAGCAATGCAATAGAAATGAGAGCCAAAAGCAGCAGAGAACATCTTCCAGCCTCCTTCATTCTTTTGCATAAGCATTTGGTTGCAAATACCAAATACAAACCGTGTGTTTTCTCCTTTTGCCTAGTGTGAAATGCAGGAAGGATGAACAGAAGCTCCTTGGATTCATCTCTTACTTGATAAACAGATGATCCTGTTTCAAACACAGAGTTTAAACCTATGCTGGATTCTTCCAAGCATGCACAGCCTTTCAGAGCATTTTCTATGAGAGCTGTCCTTCTTTAACCCCTTTTTCCCATGCTGTATGTGTATCTACACCAAAGCCAGACCTAAGATGACATCCACTGCACAGCCCACCTTACCTGCTTCCAAATAACCCTGGTTTTTCTGCACAGGGTCATGAACAGACATTTAAAGTGGCCTATGAGATGCCTTTCTCTTAGCAGTAGGCTGGTTCCTACCCTCGTGCATGAGCACATCTTATGAATTTCCTTGGAGAAATTAAAAGCTGAAAGGTACTTCTTAGAGCTGCCTGAGAGACAAATTAGGAGTTGGAGATGGAAATCAGTGCAAAAGAATCCTCAGCAGACTGCTAGAGTCACAAGATGCAGATGTATCTTAGATGAGGAACAGTCCTGCAAGGCAATTACCAGGAGCCTCAGCACTTAAGCCACACATTAGATAAGAGACTTAAGGGAACTATTTTTCACAGGCAGGAGGGAGAAACATAATCGAATTCATCTTTTCCACTCAAGTGGATCTAATGCTATACAGCATCTATATGTCCAGGGAATTGCTTTCTTTTATTCAGGATACCAAACTGGCCAATTACATGATAAAGCCTTTATAAACCCTGTTATACTGTTTGTAAGATACAACTTGACAGAGCCACAGAGAGCTCTGAGACAAACACTGCCAAAAGGAAAAACAGCAAGCACAGACTCTTACTAAAGAAAATACCTGTGTAATGGAAGGATGTGAGTAGATATTTAGGTGTTAAAGAATCTCTTATTAAATTGTTTATTCTATGCCCAACTCACACTGGGTTCCTGGGTTTTTTTAATATCCCAAATTAATTATAATCCAGTCCCAGCATAATCACTCCATCAGAATTGACTAAAGAAACATGCCAATAAAGTGTTAATAGATAAGCAAAATTAGATCGCATAGCTAGATTCATTACTTTTGCTTTTATATAAGGTAAGGAAGAAGACAAGTACATAATGAGCTGTAGTCTTGCACTTTGAAAATTGAGAATGAAGTAAAAGAGTGTTTTTGAAGTGTGACAAAAACAAATCACTAAATTATGTATTCAGAAAACACTGATCCTGGAGGAAAAAAAAATGAGAAAAGAAGAAAAAAACTATAAAGTAACTTATAAGTGGGAATACCCCATGCAAACAGTGTAATTTTCCCAACTTTTCAGTTTTCCTTTTGGCTTACATTAATTCACAGAATGCAGTTAATAATTTGTGCCATGCACATTTATGTTCACACATTTCTGAAGGCTGTTCTTCAGTTTCTACAATTCACTTTTTGCTCTAATAATAAAGCAAATGTCTTAGATAGTTCACTACAGCCCCTCAGAAATGTAGTATGAATGTCTTCAATACTATTGCTGGTGCCATGTCCATTCCATATTTAGTGTTGTTCTCAGTTGCCTCACAAACCTCCTGTTAGAGAGGGTTTCCTGGTTTTTCCTGTCATTCAAGCCTTATCTTCATCTTACTGTTCTAAGTCTTGTCTCAAAAAATAATTCAGAATAATTACTTTCATCAGCTACTTTCATCAGCACATGCAGACAGTATCTTGTGTATGCTCAGTAATCACACAAGAATTTATGATTCTTATCTTGAGGTTTTATTGTGGATGTATACTCCTCTGAGCTATATTTCATTTCAGGAACTCAAAATCTTTCTTCTCTCTCTCCACCAATGCTATCATGATAGAAAACAGCTCAACGTTCAAAGCCAGCCTTCATCATAATTCCTGATTACTGTGGTCAGGAAGTATTTGCAGTGCTGTAGAATGTCTTCTGCTAAAGTCAATTCCCAATTTCTTCGACCTTGAGAAGCCAATGAAGAACATTTGAGAGCCCAAGCCTTGTCTGTATTGCTTCCTTCATCATCCAGTTTAATGTGATCTCTTTCCTCCTCACCTTTTCCTGTAATTGGTAGATCAGGTAACCTCTTGAAGTCATTTTGGTCAAGATCTTTCTGAAAGAAGGGCTGATTTCAAAGTTAGATTAAGGTGCTCAGGATCATGTCCAGCTGAGTTTTGAAGATGTACATTTGCTATCCTTTCTGGCCAGCTGTTTCCAGTGTTTGTCCACTGAACCACATATGAAGAGTATTTTTCCTTTTATAGATAAGAGAATTCCCCGTGTTGCAAATTGTGAAAGCTACCTCTGTGCCTTTGTCTGCCTCCTATCTAACCACCCTACTATGTAGCTACAAACAGCCATCAGATTCCCTTCTTTTCTGCAAAGTAGCTCCCTAAGTCTAGGAGCTAAAGCACTTACAGGAAGCAGCTGCAAGATGTATGGCTCATAACTCCTCTTCTGAGTTTGCAGGACCTGATGCATCTCGCAGGGAAAGGAGTGTCTGAAAAGTGATCAGCATCATCTTGCACTCTCTAAGGGCATCATCTCCTCTCTCCTCTGAGAGGCTTAACTTCTACTTTGGAACAGAAAAATGCAGTCTTAATAATAGATCACTTCCAAATAGCTTTGGATGCTGAATGTTGGAGTCTAGCTGTTCAGTGGTGGAACCCAAATCATACCAAAACCATTAATATGGCTTTCAGCACAGTCATGGCATCCCACTGTCTCAAACCCTCTAAAACACAGAAGCAGCAACCTTACCTCAATAAGAGCACCTTATTGTAGTACTCCAGAAGGCCCTGTCCTAAACCACCACTTCTAACCTTTCAATCCTTGAATATTTTATCCTCTCTGAAGCTTGTGAGCTTAGGAGCTCTCTCTACTCCCTACTGTGCACATTATTTTGTGACCCTTACAATTTCCAGGTGACCCCACTGCTGCTATTGTACATTTTTGACATTTTCCTTCATATTAATGTCGATCAAACATGTCTATTTCTCCATAAAGATTTAATAACGAGCTTTTAATATTTAACTTGGCGCTGTATTTGTAAATTGATTAAAAGTGTAATTACACTTCTGTGAAAATTTTAATTAAATTTCAAAATAAACACAGAAAAGAGCAATCCTTTCTTTATATTCTGTCCTTATTTCTATTTCAGTCAGCCAGTAATAATTTCCTACATGTCCACCAGTAACAAGCATTTACCTAACAAAGAATCTGCTGCACATTAAGAATGAAGAAGATAAAAATGCTCAGATACCTCACTGAGGGGTGTCACACTAAAGACAGGATCCCAAATACAAGCAGACAGAGACATCAAACACATAACAGAATTTCTTTCTGGATGCAGAAATATCATGTATTCCATAGACATTGCTGCCTTTAATGGGAAGTTAAAGTTGCAGGTAGAGCCTGCCCAATATAATCCATAAACATTTGTGGATATGGTTCATACCACATTCTGGAGGATCTCTGGTCACACTCAGAAAAGAAGTTACCAGAAGTTACACAGGAAATGAGAAGATGAAAAGCTTACACAGACCAGGACTGATTGGGCACACAAGCTGCATGAATAGGATGCTACAAACAACATCAACAGATAATGGCAGTCTCATGAAGGGGACACAGAAGATATGAATGTCCACAGGAGTGGTTGCACAGGGGTAAAGCTACAGAACTGAGGGACAGGGGTAGAGCAGATGATGTCATCTATGATGTCATCTACCTGGACTTGTGGAGAGTGTTCAACACCATCCCACACGACATCCTTGTCTCTAAGTTGGAGAGACATCAATTTGATAGGTGGACCACTTGGTGGATAGAGAGCTGGCTGGATGGCCTCACGCAAAGAGTTGTGCTCAATGGCTCAGTGTCCAGCTGGAGGCCAGTAATGAGTGGTGACCCTCAGGGATCAGTGTTGGGACCGGTCTTGTTTAACACCTTTGTCAGTGACATGGTCAGTGGGATTGAGTGTGCCCTCAGCAAGTTTGCCGATGACACCAAGCTGGGTTGTTCGGTCGATACACTGGAGGGAACGGATGCCATCCAGAGAGACCTTGACATGCTTGTGAGGGGGGCTGATGCCAACCTGAGGAAGTTTAACCATGCCAAATGCAAGGTCCTACAGCTGGGTCGGAGCAATCCCAGGCACAGCTCCAGGTTGGGCAGAGAAGAGATTCAGAGCAGCCC
>JAOEHY010039833.1:0-44309 GCA_025447955.1 Psilopsiagon aurifrons | reverse complement strand
AGGATGCTGGGGATGGACTCTTCATTAGGGACTGTAGTGATAGGACAAGGGGTAATGGGTTAAAACTTAAACAGGGGAAGTTCAGATCGGGTATGAGGAAGAAGTTCTTTACTGTGAGGATGGTGAGGCACTGGAATAGGTTGCTCAGGGAATTTGTGAATGCTCCATCCCTGACGGTGTTCAAGTCCAGGTTGAATAGATCCTTGGGTGACATGGTTTAGTAGGAGGTGTGCCTGCCTATGGCAGGGGGCTTGGAATTAGTTGGTCGGTCTTAATGTCGGTCTTAATGTCCTTTCCAACCCTAACTATTCTATGATTCTATGATTGAATACTGCTGCAGGTTATGGAATCATAGAACAGTTTGGGTTGTAGGGGACAGTCCAAGATCATCTAGTCCAGCACCCCTGCAATGAGCAGGGATATGTTCAACTAGATCAGGTTTCTCAGAACTACATCCAGCCTGGCCTTGAATGTCTCCAGGCATGGTGCATCTGTGTGCACATTGCACATGTGCAATGTGTTCTGCCCTCATTTTGCCACCTTCATTTCTTCCTCACATCTATAAGCAAGTTATAGTATCACGGCTGCCCTCAAAAACGTGGAGTGCTGCTCTCTGAGGAACAGCTTGTTCCACCAGCCACAAGGCCTTGCAGCCTTATACAGGAAATGCTCCAATATGGTACACTGAGAGTATCCTCAGACAACTGGTTTCTCTAATTTGACTGGCAGACACAGTCTGAATTCAGTGAATCAGAAGACACATGAGATTTCATCAGTGAGATTGTTTGAGTAGACCAACACAGGCATGACCAGCACCTTTCATCTGCTTTAGAGAACTGCTGGGACAAAGGAGGCAAGTACAGCTAAAGCTGGCAAGGCCAGCTAAAACTGCTTGATTGCAAGTACCTGTATTGCAAACACTAGCAAGGGGGCACGCACAAGGACGCTGGTTTTATAGGGATGGAATATGAAATATCTGGCCCACTTGTAGAGTCTGGTTTAACTGGTTCTCACAGGCAGACACAACGTGCAGATCTTGCACTACATTTTACATCCCTGTTCTAGTAATTATAAATGCCTCTTATATATTGAAATATCTTCACTGGCTCAAAGATCTTAATAGCTATTGAGTAACAAAATGCAAACATTATACTTTGTCAGCATAAACAAAACAACAATTATATCAAAGGTACTACAGTCATTGCTCATTTGTACTAATAATTCCTGCTTTGCAATCAAGCTCCACAAGATGCCAAGTTAATTCTTTTAAACACTTTTCACCACTCAGCAAGTATTTTGGACTGCAAGTGGGTAAGTGAGGAAAGGAACAAAGTGAAGGGAAATGGAAATTCCTTCACCATCAAATAATTGAGGCATATGACAGAAACCCCCTGAGGAAAGTTTTGGAGCATTCACTAGTTTGTTTAATGGTGAACCATCCAAAAATGAAAAGCTGGAGGCTGAACAGAGTAAGATAGACTGTGCACACAGAAATATTGCAAAGTTAATTGCTGGAAGAAGCATAAATTATGCATTTCTGATGTGTCTCTATAGGCCTCCTAACCTTTTTTGCCCCTTAGGGTGCTCGTTATCTGCAAGAGCAATTAACAGATAGCATCTAGCAGCAAGCATGATTTCTTACCTTTAGAGTGATTTCAAATCAAATAAAAAGAAAGCTAATAGAGCCAAGGAGGCCTGAGCTGTGAAGCTGTTTCTGAAGTATTTTGGATAGAAACAATCAGTAAATTGAAGGCACATGGTTCCAGGGAGCCTGGATTATGTATAGCTAGTTTTGTTTGCTGAATCTTTAATGTTAAGGAGAGGTATTGTTACTGTGAGAGATTATGCAAGTGACACAAATAATGGAAAAACCCTTCATTAAGTAATTCTGAAAGGAGAAACCTAACTTCTCTCACTTCAGCAGCTTCCAGCTGTTTAATCGAAAGATACAATGTTTCAACTACCAAAAATTAATTAAACACAAAGGAGAGAAAAAGGCACACAGAAGACTGTTCTTGGGAAAAGTTCTGATCATTACCAATCTGCTTAATTCCCCAAATTGAGTGGAAAATTGTCAACATTTGAGACATAATGAACAGCTGAGTAAAAATAACTGATCAAGCAAACTACAGAATTCTAAGATAAAAAGTATAGAAAACAAATTATTTTAAATTTTAAAAATATCTAAATAAAAATATTTCTTATCTGAAAGAGCAGATTGATGAATATAAATCAGCCCCATGTTATGATACATGTAGAGCTCTCCTATTGCAAAATGAGAATCCATTAAAATGTTTAATATACAGAGCCTGTCACAGTTCCTTTAGTACTAGATGTGGTGCACCATTTGATTTTGTTTTACTGGTAACATGCTTTATTTTCAGTTCTTTCCTAATGCATGAAAATCATTGTCAAGGCTACCGCCTTACATGCACTTAAATGCATTAAAAAAGCCACATAAATTTGGGGTTTTTTTTAAAAGCAACTACTGAATTTCTAGTTAAAAAAAAAAAAAGAAAAAAAATCACAGACTTTTAAAGCATATGCCAGATTGTTTATTACTGCTACATTCCTTTAGCCCATCCAGGCCACCAGTGTCTAACACCACCTTTTTGGTCTTTTATCATGAGTGCATACTAAGTCTGGAAATGAGCGGACCTGCTGACTTCATTGAGGATCCAGGTGGAGTCAGGGATCTGGCTCCTGTTGCAAAACAGGAGTTTTAAGTTTCAAGTTCCTGGGCTGAGGATATTTTTCTCCTGTGAATTACAAAGATTTTAACATCTGAAAAAATATGCTTGCAGAAAACCTTAATTTTATAACAGTTACGTGATGATTTGTTAATGAACTACAGAATTCAAAACCTTCTATAGTTTTACATTAAAATTAAAAAAATAATTGCTGTAACTATTAGTTTCAGGCTTTTAAAATAATCTAATTGCATCTTAGATTCTGGAAGAATTTTATACTATTCCTAATTGTATTGGGAATAGTATAAAAAGCCAGGGAAAAATCTTGGAGTCATTCAGTTCACCTTAAGTTTATCATTGCTCACACTGGGTAAGGATTTCACTCCCAGGAGAAGCAGGTCCAGAGAAGCAATGAGACTGGATTTTTCTCAAAATTGTAAAAATAGCTATTAAGCCTAAAATATATGTTCAAATTTCATCTTGCATGCAGAAACACCAGCAGATTTATTATTTTTAAAGAGTAAAATGATACCTAAATTTCAGAAGCAGAAAACGAAAGGATGCTATGGAGTTGTAAGGAGGGGATATACTTTGGCTGATGCAGCTGAGGTAGACTAGTTAGCATTTAGGACAAGAAAGCCAATCACCTGACTCTGGATGTTGCTATCCTCCTCTACAGGAGTTAGTAGATCGGGAAAGAGGGCGGTCAGAAGGTCACAACTTTGACCCTTGAGGATTTCAGTTACTCAGGTATTGATTAGGATGACAAGTATGCAAAAGCTGTAGAGAAGAACACATTTGTAAATGTTGCCCAGGATTGCTTTCTTTGGCCAGTTGTTGAGGTGACTACAGAATGTGAGCTTATTTAAAAACTCGTCTTAACAATTGTGTCAGTTCTGATAAATAAGAATAGTTCAGGAAACAGCAAGACCTTCCTAAGGTCTGCTAAAATCTGTCTTGAAGTGAGCAAACACAGCACTGTTTCCCTGTCACAACTGCAGTCACTCTTTCCAGAAACTCCCTCTCAGCACTTGTGAGAACTGACCATATGCCTTCCAAAGACTTTTTGTTCCTCCTAAATGGCTCAGATTATATCTCTACCCTGATCAAACTTCTACAAAGTCAGATTTAAATCACAGACATGCTACCAATGCAGGTTCACAAAGACATGTGTGCATAAATGCTAACTCATCCTCCTAATTGTAGAAGTTTTCTTGGGAGCTTTGTTTTATATTCCTTCAAAAGAAGACACATAATTAGGTGGAACACCCTCAAAAAATACAATAATGGCAATTAAATTGCCTGTTGAGGATGGATTTAAAAATGTCTTTTCATAGTCTTTGCCAAATAGGTCAATAGAAATATGATATATGAATAGAATATGATCCACTTCTACTATTGAACTGTTTACTTGTCATACACAGAGAGTGCTTCTTGGTTATCACAACAGAGGCTTTCCCAGGAGCTTCATTAAGCTGTGGACTGCTTCTAGACCAATGATCCCAGGTCACATTTCCAATTAATCCCATACATTCTTCTAATGCTTAAACAGTGTATTAATTTATAATTCATCCGAGGGCTTAATGCTACCTTCAGATATCAGGCTCAGAGTCTTACTAATACAGCATGTTTATTTCGTCACTTTTGAAAAGGGTAATGTAAAAACACTGATACTGCCTCTA
Organism: Psilopsiagon aurifrons; assembly: GCA_025447955.1. Lineage (NCBI taxonomy): Eukaryota > Metazoa > Chordata > Aves > Psittaciformes > Psittacidae > Psilopsiagon > Psilopsiagon aurifrons. The sequence goes on along the minus strand of JAOEHY010039833.1, from coordinate 39,937 downwards.
GCACTGCTGTTTACTTAACATCCCCCTGCCCCATTTCCAGCAAAGGTGATTCCTCTGCAACTAAATGGAATTTCATCTATGTCCAGCCTGTCTTCCATTCAGCTTTTCTGACACAATCTGTAATGAGCAGTTTGTGGCCAGCTGGTTTGGTTGTGTGTGGAATCAAGAAATTCCAGCTTCTCTCCATTACATCAGGATGCTGTTGTCAGCTGCTGCCTGTGCATGTTCACTCTGGCAGGGAATTTTCCTAGAACAAGGTCCCTATGACAGGTCACATCTATTCTGAGGAATTTTGAAAGGTACAAACTATTTGTGAGAACGAGGATCTCCTAAAAATCATTGTTAGAACTCCGCTGTACAATTCAAAATTAAGCCAAGTGAGCTGTGAAGGGTGATTTGCCACACAGACTTGTGGGCGAGAGAAACCACCAGTCAGTTTCATGCCTGCTAGAAGGAGCAGCGTGGAAAAATCCTTCTAAGGTGCTTTATTCACTTATTTATTATTATTAGAGAGAGGGAACAGGACTATTCAGTTGGCAGATCCCATTTGTCTTTCACTGTCAAAAGTGAACAGAAAAATCCTTCTTAGCTCTCTTAGGCTTCATTCAGACAAACGTGGAGAGAAGCTCCCCCACAGCAGCGTAGCAGTGCCATCTAGTGAGGGCCAGTGCAGTGCACCATTCCTGACCGGGGTAGTCCCAGCTTCAGGTTACGCAGCTGCAAGCGTTCTGCAGACGACTTTTTAAGGAGTTTCCCTTAGAGGGAACAGTGCTTTGATGACCCTTCCTGCTGGATGGTGGCCCAGGTCCTCCTTGACATCCGCGGCACTGAGTTGTACAGCTGCTGAGTACAGCTGTGGCTGTTTGCTCAGGAGAGTGTGAAGGAAGGAGATGATGACTTGAGCAGTTCAAAGCATAGACTCTAGAGTTTTAAGCTCCTACTTGAAAGAGCTGCTGGGGAGCATTAGGCAGGAGAGACTTGGAAGCACTCTGCTGACTTTTATTAGAACGGCTCAGGGTTGTATAGATACTGCTGGGCATATGAGTTTTGACACTAAAAAAAACCAAATGGGAATCCAGGTCAAACCTTGTCTTTCACATCTGTGATAACAAATATACTCCAGAAACACATAGTACAGGTGGATGAAAAGGCAGCTGAGAGCAACTGGATACAGAGAACAGTAAGGAGGAGATTATAGCAAGGGAGTAGTCATGTAGTCTTGCAGCGTTTGTGCTGCTCTGCTCGTCCCCACTGGCTTCTTTAGCTTTCTTGCTGGGGCTGCTAAGACATGATGTGCATATAATACAGTTCCAGACTGCTAGAAGAAAGCATAGCAAGGCAGATTTGTTATATTGCTTGGAAAAAAAAACCGACTCCACACATAAAATTCATCAAAATGCATACCTGTTTTTTTTTTTTTCTTTCTTTTTTTTTTTTTTTTTAGGGGAAGATATGCACACATTTATTGCCAGTTTTAAGTTCTTTATAATATCAAATGTATCTATAGGCAACCCCAGAGGGACTTCCCTGCAGAAAAAGGGAAATATATTGCATCAGTATTTCATTACACAGTCCACTGATCACAAAACACATCCACTCTAGGTTTACCCCAGAGTCCCTACCTAGCATGCTGCTCACTCAGAACAAGTGCAGGCTCCAGAGTCTCAGAAAAGGGAGTTTAAACCACAGTCTTTCATTGTAGCATCTTGACCCCTGTAGATAATTAACACACTTCACAAAGCTCTGATTAAAGTCATCTTTTTTCTCCTCTTTTAATCTCGCCCTGTCATCTAACAGTCCAGGTGATACTGCAGAAATGAAAATGCATTCATTGAGTTAATGATTTTGTGGACTGAGATTCAGTATCTATCTCCTGTATTTTCTGTCTTTCCTAATAACAACCTCATGAACCAGCTGGTGTCTGCCATGTTTACATTTTGGAATACAGGAACCTCCAGCTTCCATGTGACAAGCTGAGAGTAAATGGTCTAGGAGCATGCTGGCAGGGTATCCCCTCAGACCCAGAGGTGCCATCTGGCCTATTTAAAGTTCTTTATATCCCCTTTATGATGTTAACATGAGGAAAAGGAGATGGGGGTGCCAGAGTCAAGCAAGTTAACTAGTTTAAAGATGCCTATTTAACGCATCAAAACACTGCTTCCTGAAATGGGTATGGTTTTATGCTACCAAATATGACATATTTCGTCAATTAAGAGATAATGATGTCATGTAATGGACATCTAGAGTGACATAAAAGGACTGTTCTCTGCACCCTGCACAAAGCTGGTGTGAAATATGATTAAAGCAAAATGGTATTTTTAAAATACTCAACACAGCCACAAACCACTTCAAGAAGTGCAAAGCAAAGAGAAATCAAGCTCCCAGTGATGAAGAGAGCAAAGGTATGCAGGAACACTACACCATTCATCAACAAAGTGGTTACAAGTACAATGCAAATTGCTCACTTTAAAATTCAAGTTGCCTTGTCTTGCTCCTGGTTGCATAACAAACTCAAACTCAAATGCTGATTGCTTTCCAGACTCAAGCAGTGTTCAGCTAAAAGATCATTATTGTTCAGTCTTTTCCAGGAAAATTGGAATACTTTATGCTGTTAAATCAAAATTTTAGTTTCCAGGTCTGATTCAAACTGCACAAATTCAGTACAGAGTAGAGCATTTGTGTCAAATAAGTTAATACATGAAAGCATCCTGTTTTCTTCTCACAAATGGTCTGCTACAGCTACAATTTCAACAGCGTCTCTTTCATGATATTTTGTCTTTTGAAGCTGAAATTCAAAGTGTGACTTTGAGAATATAAAGATGAGAAATTGGAATCAGACATAACAGACCATGACAGTCTTTATAGGAAGGTACCAGGAAGCTGAAGCAAGGAGGGTACATATTGGAATATGTAGAAATTATTGTAAGGTTTTCTTTACTCCTCTCTAATTAGTGTTTTGCATTAAGGTAATACTTGACAAGCTTGCCAAATTGCATTGTGTGCCATTCCTACATGTACTGAGAGCACTAACCCATCCAGAGTTAAAACATACGTAGGACAAAGTACAAACATAAGAAATGGAAAGGGCAGATAAACAGTCTGTTTGCTACCACTGAATATAATAAAGTTTCATAGGTTGTCATCTGCCTTGCCTATCATGTGGAGATGAGATCTGAGAATGAAAGAGGATAGTTTTGTTCTGAAATCAGGTGTTTTACTGAAATTCTTGCTGTGAATGAAAAAGACCATAGAGACTACAAAAGAGCACCAAGAAGATGTGGGCTGATGGACAATGAGAAGTTGTGGTTTTGGGAAAGCAGAGCAGAGAGAAATGGAAGACAGCAGATGAGATAATCATGATGATAGTTATGAGGAGGAATGTAACAGGTCTTGTCCTCAACAAGACAGTAAGTTCATTGAGGTAGGTAGCAGAGTATTTTGGGTTTGCAGTTAGTATAAGTAATAATTACACTGGCTTTCCTGAAGAAGGCTCCAAGCCATGTTACTGTCTGCTCTCTTTTCTGGTGGATAGAGCTGTCTAGCACTGCAGACCTCTTGACCACAACTTAATAGGATCCAGACAAAGGAACAAAAATGAAGAGCAGCTTAAGAGTCTCAACACTGTGAGAGCTGAAGAGCTCAGAGCAAGATCAAGTGCCTTGGAGTACCTGCCCCTGTGGCATGGGAACTGATTGGCACAAGGGCAACTCCCCCATATTTGCATTTATTTATTCAACTTCAATAGCCTTAGATTTCCCTTCACCATACCCCGGTGACACAAACACTTTTGCTTTTGAGAGCAAAACTTAAGACATCATCCCCATCCAGACACCTGGGGACCAGAAATAGTTTGTTGCTACATTACAACTGGGTCAAAATGTGAAGCTAGTTTTGCAATATTCACCTAACTGGCAGCATGGCTTTGTAGTAGCATCCATCCTTCTCTTTGTGATCCTCATTTTCCCTTTGTGCTATTTGTGTGGGTATCATGGTTTAAGGCAGCTATAAGCCTAACAAGAGGCATTCCTTTGCACCTGCTTTTAGTGAAGCCCTGCTACCCTGCATATAGGAGGAGAGAAGAACCAGGAAATGCCCTATGACATTTCACCTACTTAAACAGTGGGCAGGGATGCACCACACTGGTCACTTCACAATCAATATACAGCTGGTATCCTCTGTCCCCTTTCAGCAGGCTACCTATTAAAACTGTCCAGGACAAAGCTGGTGATATAAAGAAGACAAGCTGGGTGCTATTTCTGTACAATAAACATGGGCAGAAAAGGGGTCCATCACTGATGGTGTGAGAGATGAAATGCCAGGTGACTGGAGCAAGCTTAGAAAAGACAAAACCAGCAGGATGACCATATTTGATTGTGATATGCAAAGCATCGAGAAGTAGCAGGTCATGCTAAGGGATGAGAAAAACCAAGTCTGAAACAGGAATCATTCATGTGGAGGGTGAGAAATTCATCCATGAGGAGAAAGTCTGAAAAGGCAATTGCTAAATCAAGAATGGATAACACATCACCAAATGATTTGTTTTTGAAAGCCAGGGCATCTATCAACAGAAAGCAACAGCAAGATTTAGTCATGGCTGGAAAATAGGAGATGAATGGGACAGAAACATCAAAGATTAGGTTTAAGCTGTTATGGTGACAGTGAAGCAAATGACAGAAGAGAACTTAGGAGGAAGAAAACTCTAAGGATATTTCTGAAGGCTTTGCACAATACAGTAGTGAGCCTTTCAAGCTGAAAGCTCTGAAGAGCTGGAAGCTGATCAGAAGACAGACTATGCGCACAGAAAGTTCTATTTAGTACAACATCAAGTGGTACGGCTATCCAGCTGCAGAAGATCCAGCTCTATTGAGATCAGACACCATCTTATAAAGAGAACAGAAAATATATGTGGACATTAACAGGAGGCACTGCTGGCCAAAGAGCTTCATTTAATTCCTCATACAAGCCAGCTACACTGAACTGCTGGATCTACCATCTACAAGGTGGTAGAAAATCCCTACTGATGCCAGTCATGCAGACACAGTTAAACCACCACCAGGGGAGGGAAAAGAATGCCTGAACATAAATCAAGCCAAGAGGGGAATTTTGCAATTTCTGGTCTTTGTTGGTGCTAGGATGTCTTGCAGTATTATGTTACTGTGCACCATCCAGGAGAGGAGAAGAGGGTCTGGAACTGAGCAGGGGAACGTCAAATCCAGCTAACAGAAGCATACATGAATCTGTTACAGGATTTGTAAAGATATGTTTGTAGTTTTGTGTGGTTTGGATAACTGGATGCAAAACTAAACAAAAAGCAGAGGTTCAAAATTTCTTCCCAAACTAGTTAAGAGAAGAAACGAACAGCAAATCACAAAATCACAGGCAAGATAAGGGTGGAAGAGACCTCTAGGAGTCATCTAGTTTTACCCCTTACTCAAAGCAGGGCCACCACCTAGAGCCTGTTGCCCTCCACCATGTCCAGTCAGGGTTTAAGTGTCTTCAAGTATGAAGATTCCACAGTCTCTGTGGGCAATATTTTAATATTGAGCAAACGGTATAGTATGTACAAACTTAATTTCAGAAAGATTATTAGAAGACAAAGACTATGTCCAGTCCAATAAATACACTTATTCTGAGAAGTAAAATTTTCAGGTTTTTGCTGGTTTATTCCTGAATCTTAATAGCAAGTAGCAACTGGAGCAAAAATTTATCCCTGCCTTTAGATATCCGAGGTTATTAATCTCTGTGGGAAAAAACTATTTCAGATGGGTCACTGCAAGATTTTTCTATGCAGACATCAAAATAAGTTGGTTATATTGCTTAGTGCTATTATCGTAAAGGTAAAATGTTGGATGGGAAATGGAGCTTTTCTGTGGTGTATGATTATTTTAAATATTCTTTACTGTAAGGGTGGTGAGGCACTGGAATGGGTTTCCCAGGGAAGTTGGGAATGCTCCATCGCTGGCGGTCTTCAGGGCTGGGTTGGACAGAGCCTTGAGTGACATGGTTTAGTGGGAGGTGTCCCTGCCCATGGCAGGGGGGTTGGAACTGGATGATCTTAAGGTCCTTTCCAACCCTAACTATTCTGTGATTCTATGATTAGGATATAGTTGGAGGTAACTTTGGTTAAAGGTACATTAAAATTTTCAACCAAGGTGGCCATTAAATTGCCTTTCTATTTTTTTTCCTTTCTATTAACAAAATAATACTTTAAATAGATATTTCATGTGTCTACGCATGACAGAAAGATGTGCATACCATTGCTTCCACTTCCGTGGAAGTTTTACAAGCCTGGGATAAAATCCCAGTGTATTGGGTTAACCCTGACCAACAGCCAAGCAATCACACAACCACTTGTTTACTCCTCCCTCATCCTCCAGGAGGACAGGGAACAGAATAGGAAGAGCAAAATCAGGAAAACTCCTGACAGTTGAGATAAAGGCAGCTTAATAAGTGAAGGAAAGAGAAAAATATATATTGGAAAAGCAATTATTAACCAGTTTCCACATGGAGATCAATACAAACCGATCTCTGAGCAATGGCCACCTTGGAAGCCAAAATTCCCAACTTGCTTCTTCCTCCACCGTAAATCATACCACATAATTTGTTGCTTGGCATCACGTTATATGGTATGCAATATCGCTTTGGTCTGCTCAAGTAAGCTATCCCAGATATGTCCCCTTCCATCCACTTGCTCACCCCGAGCCTATTCACTGAGAGAGAGGAGAGGTGTAGCAGAACAGGAAAAAAGGCAAAGCCTTGGTGCTTGGTGCAAGCACTGCTCAGCAATAACCAAAGCATCAAGGTGTTATCAACACTGTTTCAGCCACAAATCCAGAACACAGCACCATATGGGCTGATACGAAGAAAGTTAACTGCTTCCCAGCCAGAGCCAGTATTGCCCCTTTTACTGATGTGAGAATGGAATGGATTGTTACTGCCTCTTCCACAGTCACCTGCACCTCTAATTGACACTGTAACTGAATTTACAATCTAGAATAGAAAAGTTATTTAGCCTTCACTTCTGATCTCATCCATAACCTTAGGTTAAAAAAGGGAGAAAAGTAGAGGTAAGCAGGAGCACGGACACGTGCACAGAAAGCATGAAGAAATTTTTCATGAACTTTAAATGTTTTGTAGCGTGTCAATTCTGTTTTAGTGATCAGATAACTATGCAACTCATCGATGAATAACAGTTTTGGAATATGCCACAGTCACACATGCTGCACACTGATAGTAGCAGGCTACTGAGAGGAACAATTTGATCCTTCTTGCTGCTTTCACCAGTGCCAAAGCGAGGTGTTAAGGAAGAGTGTGTTACTTCTAAAAAAAAATCATGAGATTGGCTTACAAATGAGGATATTTTAATGGCTTTGATTTTGCTTATCTTGTTGCAGCTTCACTTTTAGCCTGAAGCTGACTTCAAATTTGTCTGTGGTTGCCTCAGGTACAAACTTGAACAATAAATCAACCGCTACTCATGTAAGTGGCTTTCCTGTCCATTGCTGTAAAGCTGTTTTGTTTTCATTTGCTTAGGTGGGGATCTGCCCTGCTACCTTACTGCATCACACACCAATTAGACTGTACAGGAAAGCTGTCCAAATAATACTTTATGTGGTCCTGAGTTCTGTTGTCCTCCGTTTTATTTTGTGGCCTGTATTTCCCTCTTCTTCTGTCATTTCTCTCATTCTTCATAGGTGCAGCTATATCTGTGTATACCCAAGTACATGCAACAGGACCAGGGTGTGGTGGCTGTTGGTATACAGTGCCCCCCAAGCCACTAGTACTGTGCCGGACGATGGCTATGCTACTTGGGGCATACAGACCCAGGGTCTCTGCTTCCAGAAGTCAGTTGAGATGAAACTGTCCTGCTTGTCTGTGCTTAGGGTTTTGCAGAGATGGAGGTGGAGCAGAAAGATTATGACTATAGGGGTGGAAGTGAAGTTGCCTTCAGGGCCAGACAATAGCTCCTAGCTGATTTTATTCACCAGTCTAGACATTTCCCTGCACTGCGTCAAGATTTTTTCTTCTAATTCTTATGTTTTTATATCCACCACCATTCTCACTGCCCATTTTCTTGCTCCGTTACCTCATCTAGTCCCATCTTCTCTACAGTTATTTCTGTAAGCCCCAAATACATCTTCTCTCAGGCCCCTCTGTCTCCCTGGAAACAGTAGGAGCTGATGCTCATTTTACTAGGGCAGCAGTGTGCACTGTCAGCAATGCCTGCCCCTTACCTCCTCTGAGCAGGGACTGTTCTGAAAACAGGATATTTAACAAGATGAAATAGAAATATGGTTTGACACTAAAAGTGGGCAGATTAAAATACATATAATGATAAAACCAGAAGAGTTGGCCGCACTGCTAACCGGGGGAACTTGACAGTGGGTGCCTATAGGCAAGGTGGCAGCTTGCCTGATCACCCTGATACCCAGAGAAGCACCACACAAGAGGGAAGTCCAGGATGTGACATCTCTTATGACCCCCATGAGGTAAACTGTCGCCTTGCTCTGGTGACACCTGTGTTGGATAGCTGAATGCTAGAGGGGAAATGTGGGAAAACAGCAACAGGAAGGTCCATACTGCTACAAGCAGCTGTTGTGATAGAGCTCTGGGAAGCTGAACCCAAGTTTCTGTGGGGATCAGTGACACTGAAGCAACATTTAATCCCTGGGCCGGGATTCAACCGGGGGAAGGGGACAGGGGTGCAGTGGTAGCAGAAGCCAGGAGGGGGAGTCTGAGCCCAGGAGAAGGAAGGAGAGACCGGAAAAGCCCTCCTCCCCTGTTCCTTGGTGGTGGGTTTGATGTGGTGCGTGGTGGGGGACCGGAGGAGCCAGAGAAGAGTCGTTCTCACAGCGAAAGAGCCTGCCTCTGTGTGACCTTGCCCGCTTGCTACCGGCCAGGTCGGCAGGCTTCTGCCTCTCACCTAAACCCAAAACGTTTGATAAGGGGAGGTTCAGTGGTATCATCAGGCAGGCAGCAGTAAATGAGTTTTACACTCAGGCTACTAATTACTATGATCATTTTGTTCTGTGAATATCAGGTATATTGGATTTGAGTGCATGCTTGTAAAACTGTGTATATATCTACTGGAAAAAATAATCTATAAATAATTTATTGACCTGTGTATATACACATATACGATTAATTGTATTAGTGACTAAATAAATCCATTTCATCTAATCTTTAATTCACCAGACATGCACCCTCAGTTTCCTGCTGACGTACACAGGTGTAATCAGAATGCCATCCACTCCTTTCCCACCATTAAAATGTGAAAATGGTGCAGGCTGTGGACATACATAATTTTCAAACTGCATTTCTTTACTTCTGTGTACCATGTTTCCATAATTGAAAATAATATACATAGTACAGGAGCTTCTGAAAAATCAGATCGAGACTATCCAAAGCAGGCCCCAAGGAACAGCAATTTGTTCATTTATTTTGTATTTGTCTTTAACTGAGCTGGACTCAATGGGTATATTTTTAAAGTCAGTTGAGGCCAGAGTCTGCATTCGAAAGTTCTAATTTGGTTTTCAAAATAGGTAGTGTACCTTTGTCAAATTTAATTCAAACCTTGAAATATTCATGCGCTGATCTCTGAAACCATTTTCTCTTCCTTACTTGCCCTTCTTGAGCCCTGTGAGATAATATCTAGAATGTATCCTCCCTCTGTTTCCTGATATCAACATGTGGTCCCCTTGAAACTATAAGCAGATTAAAAATTACTATTACTGGTGCCTAGGTGATGGTAGGAGAGGATTAATCAAAGAGAAAACAGCTCTAGGAGCAATGTAAGAGATAACTGCAACTGTGTTTTTAATCACCTTCATTTAGCCCTGCCACAGACCCCTCACAAGGCAGCCGTCATGCAGTGAGTGCCACAAGCATTTCCTAACAACTGATGTGACATCACCATCACTGATAAGGAGCTTGACCTTGCTTCAGTTCCCCTTGTGACAGTGATGTGTGTTTCTTGTAAGCACTTCTGACCTGGCTGAGGAGGAGCACTGGGAGGGAGCTTGGCATGCGGTATCTGCCAGAGCCTCTGGGACAGGCCCCCACTGTACAGCAGGCTGGAATGAGCTGGTCTGAACCTGGCTGAGGTGTTTTAGTAGTGTGGTTAAAACATAAGTTATAATCTTTCATTTGGGGGACTAAGATTCATGGTACTTAATACCTAGTTTCACATTTATTATTACTGAATGGCCCCAATCAAATCAAATCTATTCCCAGTGGTCTTTGAAATCAGGCAATGAGATGTGGAGTAAAGGAATAACTCACTTTTCTAAAGTGCTTTCTAAACACAGACAATAACTCTCAGTTGAAGACTGTTTCTGAAGACAGAAACAGATTGGGTTGCTCCTGGCCTTTGCAGTAGCTGGGTGAGTTCAGCGTGGGGTGCAGAAGTATTTTGTGCCGGTCACGTACAGTAGCTTTTCTTATTTCTCCTCTATGTACTTTAAGCTGAGGAAGAATGTATTGCACCAAGCTGAATGTCAGCCCTGGAGCAATGTCTTATTTCACAGGGTTTCTATGACTTTGGTTATTGTTTGTTACTCTCCAAGAATAACAAATTCTCCTTGTCCCACACCATCCCCTCACCCAGCAGGCACAAGGATCAACTGGATGAAATTCCGTCTTTTGGTAGCATCTGACCCCCAGTGCAGGCTTATGTTGGGTCACCTTTGAAAAACAGTGACAACAAAGTTTCCAGGAGATCGGATGTACAGAGGATTTTTCCTTAACCATGTTTTTGTTTAATCTTTTTGTCTACTGTGTTCTATAGGACCAAGCTTAAGAAAAATAAAAACCAAATTTGTCATTTGCTCTGTAGGAGCATTCTCAGTTGAAAACACATATTAAACTTTCTGTGATTATGATGAATCGTGGAGCTGAGAGCAGACAAGTGTGCACATAATGTTTCCATTATATTGTCCTCTTTGAATTAAAGCTTGATGAGGATCAATGTCAGTGTCCTTGCTCTTGCAAGAAGAAAGGCAATACTTCACCCGGAAGTAAGAAAGTAGTCGATACTTCTAAATGGGAAAAGTTAGAAATGGAGTATATAAGTAAGAAATCCTGAACCTCCGGCAAAGGCACATAGTACTCACCCACTATCTGAGCACGGATAAAGATGTGATTTTTCACTCCTGTTACTTTATTGAAAGGATGTAAGAGACTTTCATGGGAAGGCAGGCTGAAATGCCTTCTCCAAAAATGACAGAGAAGATGAGCAAAGTGTATCTGCAGCTGAAAGGAAAAGCAGGGAAGAGATAATTACATGAAGTTATCTTTCTCCATTAAACTTTCACGTTTTTTTTCTTGATTGACTAATCTCTGCAGTTTGACAGATTTTGAGCTGGTGTTTTTTAATACCACAATGTAATGGTATCTATTTCTCTAAATCTGTCTATTTCAAAAATTCTGCCAAATAGATTTGAATTTTCTTTTAATGAAAATACTTCCAGCTGGATACAGAAGTATCTATACATGATGTTATGTTTCACTTAAAAATACATTCTCTAAGTATTCTCTTAGTTCATTTGCTTAGGCTTAGAGAGAATGTAGACAAGCAAATCTCAGTTTTATTTCTTTATGTTCCAATTGCTCTATTAAGTTGAAAAAAATCAAATTATATATATTTTAAGCTCCCAGTGAGTTACGGCATCATAAAAATAAGTTGTGACAGTTTAAGTTAATTAAATAAAAATTGTAATAGCTGTTCCTATGGTGGTGCACATGGTAAAAGTTGATGAATCTATTCTGGGAGGAATTTCAAAGGCGTTTTGTAAAAGCCTAGCAGAAAAGTGTCATGAAACTGCTCATGATGCACTTTCCATTCTATTGTATAATACAATACTTTGAGTGCATTTTGTTAAGTATTTGCTTAAGAAGATGCAGTGAACTGTGTGATAAACTTTCCACATTTTGTTATATCAAGCACAAGTTTGCCAAGCTGGCCTTTGTAGGGCCTGGCATGACAGTTCATATTAAGCCTTGCTTTTCATATTTTAATTATTTTAATACAACTTGGAAATTTTGGCCATAACTCTAAAGCCATTTTGTATTTTTATTCCATCATAATACATGGAATTAGACATTAAAACAAAGGAAATTTAGTTAGTTCTGTAAGTTTATTTAGTTAATAAGCATAATCAGATACCAGGTGCTAGTATTCCTGTGCAATGTTTCTCAGCTGTATCTTTCCTCTTGATATGCTCCCATTTTTACTTATATTTTCTGCTTGCCTTCTTATCTTCTTTCTTGGCCACCTTTTACTTCTGCTTCCTATGTCTCTCCTCTCTCTCCCTTCCTACACTCCTGCCTCTTTCTACCTTCATACCTTTCCATATTCCTTTCCATATTCCTTTCCATTTCATTTTATTTCCTGGTTTTATTTTTTTTATCTTGCTCTCACTTTCCCAAGGTCCCTTTTTCCTCTGGTGCAAAGTTAAATTATGGGGAGAGCAGAGTCAGGTGCACACACACAGTGGCTCCATTCCAATGTCAAATACTGTCTTACAAGGGTGAACACTGATACCCATGTTTGCACACAGATAGCATGTTAAGGAGTAACTCTGATCCTAAGGTAGATTGTACTTGGTGATTTACAGACAGATAAGAAAACAGCTTCTCTGACCTGGTAACCTTCTAATTTAGCAGTAAAAGATGGTGAAAGATAAGCTTAGAAAGGCACAGGACATGCTGCCCTATTATGTGGGTTTTCTTTGTGATTCCATCGCAGATTTAACATGCGATCTGGGGCAAGCCATTCAATCTCAGTGCATCTGTTTCTTCATCTGAAAGGTGAGGTTCACAGATGCCTGCCTTACGAAATAATGCGAAAGGAATGTCAGTAATATGTGTCTCAAGACTTATGGGAGGGTCTGTTAGAATTGTAAATTATTGATACTAATTTTTCTCTTAAATACATAATTTTATCCATCTTTTGAAGTGTGGTGCACACAAATACAACATGACAATTATTTCTTAATATATCCAAAATTGTCTTATGCATGTGGAGTACTGCAATCACTTGGCACCAGTGTGTCTGCTGAGACAAGCTTCATTGACTGTCTGATTTCTGATAATCAGTGCTGCATAGTCGGGACCTCTCCACACCCTTTTAACCAATTCTGACAACCTTCTGACAGCTCCTTAAAAATTTAGCTCTCTTCACTGTTGAGACAGCTAAGAAGTGTATGCAATACAGTAACAAACACTGTACAGAGCAATTTTTGCTTGGGGTAAACTTCTCATGCAGCAATATCTTTGCAAACTTTCAGATGTAAAAACATAAAAATATAGACTGTATAGAGACAAGGCGGTAAATACCAACTCTTTTAGTGAAGTTCTTTGTATTGCTTATCCAGTAGTTGTTAATGTATGGAGTGCGACACCACTGTGTTCCTTTCTCGTGTTTTTAAGGGCTGAAAGCATTGTGTTTCATTTACTGACATATGTTCCAGCTGCTTGATCCTGGGGATAAAACACACATTTTTATATATGCTTGGTCTGCAGCAGAACCAGTTCAAGCACTCCCTGACTGGCATGAATAACATCATCACCAGGGTTGGAAGGGACCTCTGCTCGAGGCAGGAGCAGCAGTGTGGTCACAAGACTGCCTAGGGCTTTATCCAGTCAGGTCTTGAAAATTTCTGAAGATGGAGACTGTACAGCTGCTCTGGGCAGCCCGTGCCACTGCCTGACTGTCCTCATGGGGAGAAAGGGGTTTTGTTATTTCAGTTCATTGTTTCAACTTAAGCCCATTGCCTTGGTCCTCCCACCTTGCATCTCTGTAAAGAGTCTGCTTCCAGCTTACTGATAATCTCCCCATAGGTTCTCCAGGCTGAACGAGCCCTGTCCTGCAGTATCTCCTCACTGGACAAGTGCTCCAGCCCCTAACCATCTCAGTGACCTTCTGCTGAACCCATTCCAGTTGATTGATGCGTTTCTTGTATTGAGGGCCCAAAATTAGATGCATTATACATGTTGCCTAATGAGTGCTTCATAAAATGGGATCATCACTTACCTCAATATACAGTCAGTGATGCTAATGATACCTCTCAGGATGCCATTCTACCAGGGCACATGAGGCTCATGTGACACTTGCTGTCTGCCATGGTCTCCAGGATTTCGTTATTAGAGCAGGTGTCCCACCAGTCTATCCCCAGCCTGCACTCGTGCCAGCCATTCTTCCTTTCCACAGGTAGGACTATGCTGTTCTTAATGAATTTCATAGACATCCTGTTGGCTCATTCCTCCAGACTGTCCATGTCCCTCTGGGTGCCAGCCCTGAATTTGAGTGGTCCCCCTTCATCTGATGAGTGTGCACAGTTGCATCCTCTAGGCTATTGATAAAAATGTAAAGTGTCCCAGGACAGGCTCCTGTGGTGCAGAGTACAGGGTACAACCTGTTAACCACCACCCTCTGAGCCCAACTATGCAACCAATTTCTTTACTCCCCCTGTTTTCCACCCCTCAAAACTATAACACTGCAACTCGAATTCAAGAATACTGTTGAAGACAGAGCTGAAAGCCTTGCTAGAATAAAGTAAATTATACCCATTGGTGTTCTTTGCCCAGTGTCCTCACCGGTTTAGCACAGGAAGGCAGTCAAGTTAGTCAGGTCTGATTTACCCTTGATCAAACTATGCTGGCTCTTCCCAGTCACTTTCTCCTTCGTGTGCCCAGCAGTGTGCTCCCAGAGCAGTCACTCCATAATTTCCTGTAAAAAACCTGACTCTGTGTTTGTTCAGAACTGATTCTCCTGAACTGATTCTCCTGAACCTGGACTGATATAGTGTTGGTTTTGGCTGGGTGACATCTGTGATCCAGTTTGCTGCAGAGCCATGCTTTCACATGTGCCGTGACATCAGTGGAGGTGGTGTGGAGGTGGGAACCAGTTCAGAGCAGGGAGGGTGGTGACTGCTTAAACAACTTTGAGTGTCACCACTAAATGCACTGATAGCATACATTAGATATTAGAACTTGAAATCCCTTAAACCATACACGAACACGTGTGAAGCTCGCTTCTTTGTGACCTTGTAAAAGTTTCTGCAGCTTTCTTGACAAAATATTGCATATTCAGGGGAAAAATTACATAATTGTAGCAAATAATTTGTCCTTTGCCTATTTAGTGCATACAGTTACAGTAAACAGAGTACAACTTGCATTTTCATACTCTCTTGTTCCATGTTATACTCTGCCTTCATTTGGTAAGTTAGAATCTCTTCTCAAGTGAAAATGGCATGTAAACAGATGAAGTTTTGAGGAAAAGGCTATTAGGGCTTTTAAATATTTGTTAAAAGTAAAAAAGGAAGCCCAGAGCATGACTGTGAAACCTATGCATGTTTCCCATATCCTAGTTGCAGTACCTAATGATTATACTTTTTTATAACCGCATAAACATAAGTGCTTCCATGCACTACCTCAATAAAAGCCAAAATAAACAAAACCCACCTCCACTATTTGTTTTAGAAATCAAATTAAAATGTAAAAGTTAAGGAATTAAAAAAGAGCTGTGCTTACTTTACACTTCTAAAGAGTCTTTTTCTATTTTATGTTTATAAGAAGCAATGACTTAGGAGTTCATTTGGGTATTCTTTTAATTTGAGTAAATGTTCCAGTGACTTTTTTTGCTTAACAGTTACTTCAAATCTCTATCTTTTGAAAGTGCCAAGTGAAGACTGCCAGTGTATGGGTTGACAAAGCCAATGAGGATCCCGGTTCCAAGAATGGCATGCAATCCACTTTTCTCTTTTCTAAATAAATTCCAAATAATAATGTAACTATGATGCTGTAAGGATATAAGTGAATTGTTATAACTGAACGTATAGTTTCTCCCTAAAAAATTATCTTAAAGTGAATAGTTTTCTTTAAAGTAGCATGTTTTACAGCACAGGTTAGAAATCCTAAGTAAAAAGCAGACGAAGGTAGAGGTTATGAAAGAATAGTGGACAAAAGGTAGTGCAGCACTTTCTTTTTAAGCCTTAGTAGAGAAATTACAGTGCCCCATATGCCTCTATATGCAACATAAACTCCAAAATGCATTTGACATGTTTAAATTGAATATATGAGTTCACTCTGCTAGTCTATGTGAACTCTGTGAAGAAATCAAGAGCATGTGCTCTGATCATAAACTCAGTATCAGCCCACTTTAATCCCTGATAACAATTCTGTTTGAGTAAGTCCCATTGAACCAACCTTCATGTTATGTGATAACGCTCTATTTCATTACCCAAAACCCTTATGGTTCATACACATGCTTCCAGCTCATCTGTTATCAAACCAGTCAAGTCACTAAGTTTCAACAGGTTTGGCATCATCTCCAAGCTGCACTCCTACAGGTCTGAACTTGTTGTTTCTTTCAGCAAGCCCTGG
Organism: Psilopsiagon aurifrons; assembly: GCA_025447955.1. Classification (NCBI taxonomy): domain Eukaryota; kingdom Metazoa; phylum Chordata; class Aves; order Psittaciformes; family Psittacidae; genus Psilopsiagon; species Psilopsiagon aurifrons. The sequence goes on along the minus strand of JAOEHY010039833.1, from coordinate 23,554 downwards.
GTGCCTCCTGGAGTGGGGGTGGTTGTGATCATGCACCCCCACCTCCATCTTGCCACTCACAGTTTCTTCTTCTTGAACATTTATGTAAGAGCAAAAGTGGTGGAGCAGTGGGAGATGATTAATTTCCAGTTCATAGTGCCACATTTGCTAACAAATGCATGTTTGGCACCTTCTCAACGCTTTTCTCTATTCCCGATCCCTGCTCTGTAAATCACGAGGCTCTGTTGTTAAATGTTGTTTCCAATGTGTTGTTTTGTCAAGAAAATTAAATTCAACTTTCTAAATTACCAGACGTGAGACATTTAATGCCTTAAACAACTTCTGTAATCTCTTTGTAGATCAGACCTCTTTTTATTGCTGCATGTTTCTATACATCAGTGTTAAAAAAAGGAACTAGTAATTTCTATTCAGTGGTCTATAGAGGGAAGTTGTGGAGGTTCTGTCTTAGGAGCATGAGTCACTGCACTTGATGGAACTAAAGCTTCTGCTATACCAGTACTTTATTTCTGACAGTGGCCAGCAGGAGAGAGACTTGGGAAAAATGTGTAGGAAATATTGTTTCCTCTTCTTGGCAGGTTTTTCTCCGTGTTGCACAACAGGAGATGTTCTGACTTTATAGAAGAGGGGAAAAAAAGTATTATCAAGGGAAGAATTAATCATGGAACAGGTTTTCCAGAGAGGTTGTGAACCCCCTCTCCTTGAAGATTTTCAAAAGCTCTAAACAGCCTGGCTTGTATTCAGTGTTAATCCTGCTTTAAACAGGAGTATGACAAGGTGACTCGGGTCCCTCCAACCTCAGTGATTCATTGACTCTAGAAACCCTCCAGGAGTAATTGTCTCTTCTGCAATCAGAGAGCTATCACATCTCTGAGCAGTTCTCACCCTGATTGCATGTGTCTAAATCTGTTCTTCATGAAATGAACAGCTGCAGTTTTGTCTGTTCTAAAGGCAGCAGTATTTAGACTATAATTTCATAGAATTTTATTCTGTCTGAGGCCTTGATTATTTTTTTTTAAGCATGGGATGAAATGTCCCCCTTAAATGCATGGACTGGCAGCTATAGCTATCAAAAAGAAAACTGACATTTGTCGTACACTTTCTTTTGTTGAAATAAGTAATTCTTGATGAAAAAAATATAAGTTACAATTAGGCCCCCATGGGGAAATTCTTTTGAGTATATCTAGATTGTATTTCATGGGATGTATCGGCCCTGCTTTCTACAAAAATAATGCAACCTCCCTCTGTTAATGCTAGAACATCCAGTAGTTGCTTTCTGTTTATCTCTTTATCTGTGTGCTCATGGACTTTAGTAACAAGAAGAAGTACTTAAGTATTATTAAGTTAAATGCATGTTCAAAATAATCAACAAACAGTTTGAGGGTTTTTTGTTGTTGTGATGCTTCAAATTTCCAAAGCAACCTAGAAATTCACCTTGCAGATCTGTGTCTTGGCAGTTACAGCTAGGGCCAAAGTCCTGCTCAATCAAAAAAACCATGTGTGCCCCATCCAGTAGTTCTGGCAAGGCTAAAGCAGAGCACAATTAATGAGCATGTAATCACAGGACATTGTGAATCTCCATTCCAGTAGAGATCACTTGAAAACATTTTTATATTGTGAAGGAACTAATTTAAGTAAAGGATTATGATAACACACTGATTTCAGACTGAGAGTGAAGATGTGCATTTTTGCCTTTGCTGAAAATCGTCCATGAAGCTAAGGGCATACAATGCCTGTCAGATCTCAGAGGATAAGAGCCCTTTGCCAATCCAGGCATACATACCTTTTTTGTGGAACTTGACGTGAGATAACTGAACTAAAAGATTTCCTGTCACATTTGATGAACAGGATGTAAAAATCATTTGTCCTTTACAATGTCCTAGGAGGCAGAGAAGAAATTTCAGAGACGGTCCAACATGGCTTTGATGAGAAAGTAATTAAAGTCACTGACTGAGCTGTCCACGTGTTTGAGTCAGATAACAATGTAATTGACTGTAATGGTCCCTGTACTGAAGGACAGTAATCGGAAGATAGATGTGACTGAAACCAAATTTGCTAAGCGAAATTTTATTGACATATCCAGCTAGTAGTAATAAGTAAAAAACCTAACTTTACTATGTGAAAAAGTTAAATAGGCTGTGCTATGCTGATTTTTGAAGAGAAAAGAGAACATAATTTGGTGTCTAGATTTTTTTCTTTGCTTCATGATAATAACCTGCTATTCATAGTTTACAGTTACAATTATAATCTCTATTGTGTTGCAGTGGTTATCACATATGTACCATATACGCAGCTCTACCAATAGCAGATGACTTTGCAAGCACTGCTGATGAGCTCAGCCTACATTGCAGACTCATCGCAGCATACAGTGGTTTTAGGAGCTTGTCTCGTCCCTCTCCAGGATGCTTAGAAACTAATTTTAACTACAGATAATTTTGTGATTTGCAGGCAAAGAAGTCAGTTTGACATACTCCTCTTAGCCTGATAGAATTAATTTTAAATGCTTTGGCAGTTTTTCTCCATGCTGCTGTTAAAAGAATTGTAGATAATGACATGACTCACAACTGATCTCAATCCTTCCTCTAAAGGAAGAAAATAGCAACCCCTACAAAAACCACAGCCAACCTCATGCTTTTTGGTCATCATGCAACTTGAATTGCTTTTTTATTTCCCCCAGGTTTTTGCCAATTCACCCTCACATGATTATTTTGGAATGTAAAGTAACCAAGCATACATATTCTGATTTTTTAACTGTATCAAGTTTTTCAGCTATACTTAGAAAAAACTAATATTTTCCACCTCTTAGGCCAGTTTTCACAAGATTTGATGCTCTGAGTTACATTGTGAAGTTCTTTCACTGTAATCCATAGATAGTCCATTTGCTTCTGAAAATAATTCTTCCAAAGGACCCAGGCTGACACAATTTGAGTCTGACCATAAACCATTAGTCTTGTTTTCCTTCCTTGCAGTTTCATGAAGCTGTCATTCATAAGAAACTAGTTTAATCTGTGCAAACTTGAACACAGTAACTAAGCACCATACAAGCCTTTGCCCAAATGGTCCTAGAGTCTGTAAAAGCCTGCAAAAGATACTGCTGTTTCAGCTTGTGCACCATCTAGGCAACTGATGACTCTTATCTCGGTATTCAGGCACCTCTGAAAAACAGCTTGCACTGTTGGGAAAGGAAAGGTTGCTTCTTCCTATTTGTCCCTAGAGAAACATCTAGTTTTGCTCCTGAGACTCAATGCATGTTGGAGTACAATGGTCATAGCTCTCTGTCTGTCAGTGATGTATCAGTCCTTAAGGAAGATTTGCTCCCTACTTAGTCAAAGATCACCAAGAGACCTTTCTATGAACCAGGATTTAGCCCTAAACTTCAGGTTCACAATTCTTACAGTTGCTGAAGTAAGACCCTAGTGTCACGTTTAAAAATATCCTGAATTTGCATTATTGACAGTAAATGCTGCACGCCTTTAAGGTAGATTGGACTTGAAAGAAACAAACCCTGTTCCATGTTTTTCATCCATTAATATTGTTCTTCCAGCAACTTTTTAGCAAAGAACAATGCTCACAGCGTGTAAACTAATCATTTGCACACCTATGCAGTAGAAAGGCATGCACGACTTTTACTGTCTATTCTGGTCTCATCAACTGGTCATTCAACTTCATTCAACTCCAGTTTACAACACAAGGTAAGTTTCAAAGCAACATATTTATTCCTGTCCTCTCCTGAATCTGACCACTTGCACTTGTGATGGCACAGCTGCTTATGATATTACATTCTAAATTGGGTAACTTAAACGATCAGAGTTTCTAAACTCTTGATTTTCTCAAAGGTTTCCTTAATACTACAGATGTTTCTGAAGATGAGGTGAACTTTAAGGCATATGAGGGAAAAGGGGGTGAAAGAAGACAAGAACTTATTAAGCCAGTGTTTCTGTTGAGGAAAAGGTATGTGGGACCAGACCTTCAGCCATTAAAAACACAGGTTTGAAAAAATATAAACCAATTAAAGAAAAAAAGTATTAAAAGTCATCCCTGGCACTCCATGTTTTATTGGTCAGTTCTTTGTAGATGACTGTATTGATCCTTCAAATCTATATTTCTCCTTTAGACTCTAGTTCAGCAAAATCCCTAAACAGGCACTTTGCTTGAAGTATTTGGATGCTGATAAATGTCTTTAAACATATATTATGGAAGGAAAGATATTTTTTTTCTTGTACAAATGGCATTTTTCAAGATAGCTGTTCACGAACTTTTGCACTGCCGAAGAAGACTGTGTATACATCTTTCAGACCTAAAATTCATTTTTAGGGCCAGTGTCACAAGGCACTTATGCTAATTTTTAGTCATATTACTGATTTAATGCATGGTTCTCCTGCGCTCTTCTTGGCAGACTTTTACTACCTTTCCATTGTCTAGTGGTAGGACTCCTGAGGCCACACAGATCCTGCTGAAACTAACCCTGTACACAAAAAAAAATGTAAGTTCTCAACCAGATCATCTTGCCAAACCACCATCTGCAAAGCTGCACAGGTGCTGCTCCTGGCACAAGAAATGTGTGAACAGGATGGAGTAGGAGCCTGGGAGCCCTATGGAGAAGAGTAGAGGTGGGTGGAAGACCTCATCCCTGTTTTTCTAGAGGAGAAACTTCCATTCTTCACCCAAGAAGCCATGTTTAATCAGAAACCTGTTAGTAAATTGGAGGTTTACTTAGAGCAGGTCAAATGTAAAAGTTCAGTGAGAGTATTTGAATGTGCCAGAACGAATAAATCCAAATACTTATGTCTTAGAAATGGATTGGCCAACTTCACTGTCATTACGAAGAAGAAAAAGAAAGTATTCAATCTTCAGCAACAGCTCTTTACAAGGGGAGGGCAGGGGCTTGCTTTATGTTTCTGATACCTAGAGAGGTTGAAGGAGGTGCTGAGATAAATGTCAAATCATTGCTTGTATTGCATTTTCTTCCTCTAGTCTTTTCACAGAACAAAAAATGGTTTTCAAGGCAAAACTCATATACCCAATTTTCAGTGTGAGCTATTAATTAGCAAAAAGCAAGCTTTGACTGGTAAAGCAAAACAGCAGTTGAACTAAAAGTATATATTTTTATGCTGTTTGAAGACTAAACTTAGGTCTGGTCTGAACAGGAGTCTGTCTTTATTTTAGTCTTAATGGGTAATGATTTAGTTTCCCTGAGCTTAGGTGTTAAAAATCTGAATTCAAACATTTTACTTTTTACTTTACTCCCATTTTGAGTGTCCTGAATCAGCTAGGGAACAGAGTAATGCAGAGAGTTAAGTGTAGTAGCTCCAAAATGTTTCAGGCTCTGAGTCACTTCAACACCTTGTGCTGACTTTCTAATCTCCTCCCTACCTTGCTTGCACCTCAGAAAAAATTAAGACAGTAAATTTCCTTACCAAAACCTGCATGGTGCACTCATCTCAGTAGTGACTGAGCAACTGAACATACAGAGGCTCAGCAAGGATTAGTTATTTCGCACAGCGCTTTGAAGATGGAAATGATTTGTTAAGTTGTAAGGCACAAATCCAAACGTGATCCAAATGGTTGGTTCACAAGAAGAAAAACCTCCAAACCAGCCATGTTGCTCATGTCGCTCTGCAGGCTCCTTGTCCTTGCTGTTCTGACTGCATGGACCCACTGATTGCAAATACCTGTTTCTTCAAAGTTCCTAAGTGCAGAAGGTTTTGTAACTCTTTAGCATTTCCAACTGGTTCAACCAGCATACAGGCTGTTAGGGACTGCTCCTTAACCATCTAACTTGCCTCATTTTATGCTTCACCTGGGCTAGAGGGAGGCACCTACCTTGGTGTTGGGGATTGCACTGCAACATGCAGTATCACTGTGTGTTTGGGTGACTGTGGGTGAAGTTATCAATATAGTGTGAGCTATGTTTCCTAAACAGTTTCTAACAGACCTATTTTCCTTCCTTGATAGGATGGTGCCCTCCCTAGCCTAACCAATTTTCATCTTAGATCTACACATCAGCACCCAACATTTTAGGAAATAGCATGAGCTTTGCAGTCATTTTTGTCTGTCAGCTGAGGTAGTGGCTAATTGAAATGATTGTCCAGCAGCTTCTTTATATTGAAATATCATTTACTGTTTCAGGTACAGAGGGAGAATAAACCCTACTTAAATCATAGTCCTTATGAGTTTATCCATCCAGGCAAGTCACTGTGCTTGGAGTAGTAAATATTGTCACATGCTATCCCTCTCTCAAAGAAGGCAATGTTGCTGCTGCTGCAGCACCTACCATCCCTAGCCTTTTAGGAGTTTCTCTAGCTAGTTAAGACTTTAGAGCTCTGCCATAAGATATGGATCACCCAAACGCCTGTAGTCATAATCCATGATAGTATCTTTCCCTGCATTATTTAAGGAATGAACTCTTTCTATATTTACTTTCCATTCACAATAACTATGCATAGCTGCTTCGTATTACCTCCATTTTACATTCAGGGAAGGTGATTTCAGCTAAGTAAAGTGAATATCCTATTTCTATCCAGGCACAAAGTCTAAACCCCAGGGTCCCTAATTCCTGGGTCAGCAATGTCTACAGCATCTAGAATAATTCTGAGGTCTCAAATTTTATATTTCTATTTCACCCAAATGCTATTAGATGGAATCCTAGTGAGATGCAAGAAAAATTGAAAGTGGCCCAGACCTGGACTATTCTGTTACTCAAATAATGATGCTAAAGAAAGGTGACAGAAACCTTGGAAGAATTAGAGATGTATACTGAAAGATACCTAAGCACTTCAGGCCATATAGTCTGGTACAAAGCACCTCGGACCCAGATTTACTAAGTCACTGAACCATGTTTTTCTCTAGCCCTACTGGAATCCCTAGAGCTTCAGGTTTGGTACTGCTTTATTTAAAAGATGTCTTCAGAGAAAGCCTGTACTAATGATGCTTGTGTGCGTAAGCAAATTTTAGTTATAAGGCTAAAATGATCACCAGTCTTTCCCTCTGTTTCTTCATGCTGATAATGTGTTTCTAAATCGTGAGGCTAATAGAACTGATGGTTATATGAGCTATGTTGGTATTCTTCATTTCTTAAATGGCTATCTCACTTTCCTTTAGTTTTACGAAAAATGCATGTTCACTGAGCTTCAAATTTAGATCTAAAGTGTCTCTCTTTCTGTCCACTCCTCTTTTTCACCCTATGTTAAATGTGAGCATGAAATTGTCTTTTGGAAATCCTTACCTTATCTTCGAAAGGCTTTTTTACCCTTGAATACTTGGGAGTATTAATAAGCTGCTGGTTCATTCTTAAAGAGGGCATTTTTAAGAGGAGTGCAAGACAGGAAAGATAAGACCTTTTTGACATCAGGAAGCTACCAGTAACCTTTCTGATGCTGTAGCCTGATAAAAGTCACCGTAAAATAAGAGCTTCTCAGGATGTGGAGTGTATCAAGAAATCCACCTTTGAAATGTATTTTGATGTGCAGATGGCTGTTACCTTAAAACAAATGTAAATGACAGCCTTAGAAGAGTAACTGTTTGGCATAAATAAATTCCTCACTCAGGCTTTTGTCAGAAACTCTTAATATATGTGGTGACCCTTATGTGACTGCAAATTGCTGAGTCTGTCTGTAAAGAGCCTGGTTAATCACAGTATTATCAGCACTATCAAAGAAGCTCTTAGAAAACAGTCTGACAGCTCCTTTAAAAATGCACTAGAGAGACTGAACGCTACCTTTGAATGATGTAACTTCTGTTTAGCAGTTCCAAGCATTCCACCTGGTTGTATAAGTCCTCTTAATCACTGCAATGGCAGCAATGAATCAGTCCCTGACATGCTTATCTGATCCACTCTAAACAGATGCATTTGAACTGTTTCACATCCATACAGTCCATAGATACTGCACTACCTGTGTTTACATCACCAGGGTATGAGAAAGTCAAGCAGCTTCTCTTGTAACCTTTCCAAAGCTAAGAAAAGGCTTTCCTATGCAATGGCATCACTAACAAACAATGGGCAAAGTACAGAGGAACAGAAGGAAGAGCTCATCAGTGCACATGCACAAGCTTGATAAACTGGCTGATCTTTATGGCCTTATTGACTGAGCTCAAGGGCAATACCCATTTGTATCAATTTAATACCTGACATGATAATAATATAAAGACTTGCTATTAAAGGGGCCTTCTAAAGCTGGATGAAGGCCCAAAGGCTTACACCAGCCATTCAGCATATTGCCCCAGTATTGCAGTGGCCAGCAGAAAACTGGACAAGAGTGTGAGCAAGATGAGAGAAGACAACATTGTGCTGTCTTCTGTTTCTGGCAAGCAGGAAAATACTTGATTGCCACAGTTACTGATCAAGTATTCATCACACTTATGTGCCAAGTTAAAGCTGTGTGTCCACTGTACTACTTCCATAAATCAATTGTAATTGTAGCTGAGTTTCCTAGAAGAGCCTGAAGTAATTTGTTTGAAGTCACACTGAGTAATGTAATAACAACATAATGTTAGCAGAAACTTTTAACATATATGGAGAAATACCACGTTTACGTTTCAAATATTTTTTCTACTAAACTTCCAGAAGTTAGGAAAAGCCCTTTTCAAATTGTTTTATAGACTCATATTTCAACTTACTTGAAATACTTAGATAAAAATGAGACCTAAACGTCAGCATTGAGACATTAAACTAGATTATCTTAATTTTCTTAGCACCTTTAAGTTGCTTCTAGATTTGACCTAGTTTGGTCCTCCATAGCTCACAAAATCCACAGAGGAAAGTAAGAGAAAGATGTAATCTCTAAGTAGGCTGTGAATTGATGATTTCCATGAAATGTCTTTATAATTATGAGGTCAGCTTACAATGGAAAACATAAATAGTATTATTAATATTTGCATTTCTTATAATTGGAAAAATTAAGTATTCTTCCATGAGGACCACAGGTCCTGAAAGCCTTTGCAATAGAAATATATGTATCTAAGGCATTAACTGCTTTGGTTAAGACTTGGATCAATAATATGTTGTGCATCCCATTAAGGAGTATGTAGTAGGTCTTCTTGCACCTATTTCTTACAGTGTTTCTTACATGTGCTACCAAGCAAATCTTCATTTTTTAGCTCAGGCTGTAGTATGTTTGGGTTTTTTAACTATAGAGGTCCCCAGTTTAATATTTCAAATTTTGGCCAGTATGGATATCCTCATAATAGTATCAAAAGACTTCAGCTCCCTAGTGCTTCACTGATAGATACTACATAAAACCTTGTCGTTCTAAAATGCACAGCTGACACTTATTTCAGAAACTGTACCCAACATAAAATTGGAAACAGGATCCATGCATAAATCTGACAGAAGACCCTTAGGTGAATTGTTTCTAATTCTGCTCACTAAAAAGTGAAAATGAGTTTTCAGACTCTAGGGTCTCTCACTGAATATACCTCACTGAAGGTATGGTTTAAGTCCAGACAGCCATGTAGCTTGCTTGCTCACTCCCCACCCCTTCCTCCCCCAACTCCCGGAGGGATGGCGAGGAGAATCAAAAGAATGTAACTCCCACGAACTGAGATAAGAACAGCCCAGTAACTAAGGTATAACACAAACCACTGCTGCTACCACCAATAATTGTAATGACAAGAGAAACAACAAGGGAAGAGAATACAATCGCTCACCACCCGCCAACTGATACCCAGCCCAACCCAGCAGTGATCTAACCCTTCCAGGTCCCTGCCCCCAGTTTTTACATCCTGGGCATGACATGCTGTGGTATGGAGTACCTCTTTGGCCAGTTTGGGTCAGGTGTCCTGTCTCTGCTTCCTCCCGGCTTTCCCTCCTCCCTGGCAGAGCATGAGGCTCAGAAAGTCCTTGGTCAGATTAAACATTACTGAGCAGTAGCTAAAAACATTGATGTTATCAGGGCTGTTCCCAGGCCAAAAGTCAAAAACACAGCACTGCACCAGTTGCTATAAAGGAGAAAAATGACTGCTACTGCTGAACCCAGGACAAGCTGTTAAAATTTGCCAGGACTAAATACTATATTAATCCAGAACAGAGAATAATAATACAATAAACCACTATAGTTTAGGGAGGGGAGATGGGGTGTCTACTAATACATCTTTGTCACTTTTAGATAGGTAGCCCTGAGATGAATATCAGCTCAACTTTTCATTTAGTATTTCCAGTGAATAATGTTTACAACCAAGATAGGTACACTATAATGCTTTTAGCACCAAGCCATATGTTGTATTTTGGGCAAACAACAGCAATTTTCTCTGAGATAATGTTTTTTGTTCCGTATTCTAGTTAATTCAGAAAATCCCAAATTCACTGGTCTTGAAGCAGCACTATGAGATCTATCTGTTTATCAAAGTCATATTCTTGGTGAATGATTAATAGTGGTGAATGGAAACAGTTTTTCTACCGCTGTTGCTTAAGCAGTAGGCCATACAATGTTCTCTTGAACATTCTACACCTCATTACTGTCTTTTATTGTTCCTTATAGACTTGCAGATGAATAGTCAGAGGAAATATCATGTACATTGGCCATTCACAACATCAAGAATGGGTTTTTTTGCTGCTCACAAGCTGACGTAAAAGGCTGCTCAGAGTGGCCATTAGCTAGGTTTTCCTCGTTTATTTATTTTGTAGATCAGATATCTCAGATCTATGCAGTCCTAAAAACAGTGCAGGAAGGACACCAGTCACTGAGTCAACTTTTGATCATAGCAACAGAAATTCTAGAACGGCTTTCACCTACCACATCATGAAGGCCATGTACCTGTGGTTGTTGGAGAGTGTCAGTGCTTCTAAAATGAAATAGATTAAGCTTTGCAGTTTTGCACAAAAACTCTGAGCACATCATGGTGACAGTCTTCACTGTTCTCTGAATCGCTCTTCCCCCACTTCTTTTATGGAGTTTTTTTGAGAGGAGTTACCAGGATGATTTTACCTTTTGTTTTTCATCAGCTTCTCTGATTGGAATCTGAATGTGGAAAAGAAGTTGCCTGAGCAGTCCTCCTGTTCATGGCAGCAGAAGGAACAAGTCACAAACTCTTGATTCTTCTGTATCTGTGAGAAGCTGTGAACTATTACTATGAAAGAGACGTTGCAGGTCCTAACAGGGCAGGTGACACAGTCCTTACATTGTCTGGTTTTGTCCTCCGGAAGGACCTAGTGATAAGCTATAAGTAATTTCTGTTCTGTCATGAGGTCTGTTTAATATGGATTACAAGTAAATGTGGTGTACCCCCAGCTGTGTCGTGTTCCGTAGGAGGGATGTATGAATCAATCTAGACTGAAAGGTGATAAGTGGAGAAAAGCTGTCAGGGATAGCAAGGGATCATACTGATAGCAAACAAGGAAGATATGTTTTGTACCACAGGTGTATACACTGGCCTCCTTCTGTTCTGGCCACCTATAACCAGTGCAGTTTCTTTCTCTTTTAGGTGGTCACTTAAATGCAATCTCCTGCTGTCACTGCAGAGCTCAGTCTTTCTTGCACACCCCACAGCAGGCACAGATACCAAAATAACTCAGGAAACAAGACTTCTATATTCTCCCTTCCAAGTAATATGCCAGAACAACAGCTGTTACCACTTCTAAGTCGAGTCATTTGGTGCAACCCATTTCTTACTGGTGCAGCTGGTATTGCTGAAGCGCTGCAACTCCATTGACATGAATAGGTGCATTGGACCAAATACTGTTCATGCTGAACTGTTTGAGCTCTCAGCTGTCTCCTACATGAACTTTTAAGGCCTGTATTAGTACAAACTGGGAAGCTCATCTTTAGCATAAGATATTTATAGAGGGAGCTAGGTGTAGTGCATAGTATTTTATTTAATTTTTTAATTGTCAGGGCATTTGTTGTTGGGGGAGGATAACTAAACTGATTGTGAAATTAAATGAATAAAAATACCCAGATCATGGGGCAGAAACTTCTTTGTGCTATGCATCTTTATAAAGCAATAAAGCAATAACTAGTATTTCTTCATAAGAAAGTGATGAACTCTACATATGTTTTTGATATAAACATGTCCTATCAGCTGACTGAAAGATATATTTATGATGCAGCTGGCCTGGCCATCAGCTACTGGCAAACAAAGCAGCAGAACAAAACTAACCTTTCTACAATATACCTTCAGTGAAATTATAGTGAAATATGTCAGGACTTTTCTGATAAAGAATCTAAACCTGTCTGAATGTAAAGGCTCTGATTGCTACACTTGGTCACCATAAAGGAAGAGAAAACTTCTACTATGTCATCTAGGATGTCATGCAGGCAGTGCAAGTAGATCAGAAACATGCCATTTCCTCTGCTGAAGAATTCTATTTCTTTATAAGAATAAAATTGATGTGTTAAGCAAGTTGCTACTGTGATTAAGGTGAGCACTGTATTCTGCTCAAATAGAATACCATTCAGACTCCATAAAATGGAAATTAATAACATAGATTCTTCCAGGTTGAGACTTCTGGTTTTTCCTGGGTTATGGACAAGGCTTATGTAGGTAAAGTTTTTTTAGTGTTCATTACTATGTGCTGTAATAGTACAACATACTGAATATATATATATAGTCTGTACATATTTTCAGTGTACATTGCTCTTATTGCAGAAGTAACTTGTGATGAGGTTCTGTGAAACAGTGAAAAAAAGGCAGAAGCTGGCAGTCATTGCCAAGTAAACAGTGACAGTTTCAGTCTCTATGACATAAGGAATACATAGCCCCTCTGCGAACCCATGGGTAAATTTCCAATGCAACCCATAGAAATATGTGCATGGAGCCACTACAGGAAAATAAAATTTGGTTGCATGGGCCCTGATGCTAAAGTACGTGACACCAATACTTTTTCAAAGCCAATGGGAACTGCTGCTTCAGTATATAATACTGTAGCAGCTCTAGGGAAAACACTTTAAAAAATTGCCTAATTGGCAAAAGTGATTCTAGGACAATTGTCCAAACAAGCAGCATTTAGGGATTTTTAAGGGCAGCTGGTCCCTTACACATTCTGTTGACTTCATGGTGTTCTTCAGCCAATTCAACGTAATTGCTCCTCTTACAAACAGAGTTCAGTTCTCTGTTCTTATTTCCTGGAGAGAGTGGGAGAAGATCACAGAATCACAGAACAATTGAGGTTGGAAGTGACTACTGGAGGTCATCTAGTCCAAATTCTGTGCTAAAACAGGGTCACCTGGTTAATCTAGTAATAAAGAAGTTCAGGTAAGCAGACTTAATAACTTCCTTTTTCTTTCCATGTGAGCCCATAGCAAAGGTACATGTTCAAATTATGTGGGGGAATTTAAACTGTTTTCTTAGTTTCTTTGATTCTTTTTATGAATTACATCAGCAGGTCTGATGCCTCAGACTTCATTGGATCATAAACAGTGACAGTTACTGCACAATACTGAGCAACTGGTATGTTGCAGGCTTCCATTTTATCATTTTTTTTCTTGTGTCTGCAAGAAATACATGAGGGTCTATGACTGAAATAGGCCTGATTCTCTTCTGATATCTTGCCTCATCAACAGGATGTGTCTGATGCATTAGTGTATGCTGTGAGAAGTGTACAGACTCACAGAGAAAAACCTCACATCAAGGCTTCTGCTGCTCCTGCCAGAAGCTCAGTTCAGATGAGTTGGAAGGTGACTTGCTCTTGTTTGAGGCTGACATTTCCAGGATCTCAGTTTAGTTATTTCTAAAGTTCCCAATCTCTATGGTTATTAAGTAAATTAAAGCAACTCCAGATCAAGAAAGTGATGTGCATACGTGTTTGTGAAAAGTGTGAATAAGTGATGTTGAGCATTGCAGAATGTCTCTTTTGTGTCCCTATGATGCCAGGTATTTAATGGTAGTTACTGAACTGAGACCTCTGTTAACTATTTCACTGGTGAATACAGTATATAAAAATGAAGTTTAGTAAATACATAGAAAAATATGCTATACATGCAGACACTTTGTTTTGGTCTCATCTTTAGGGAGCTTACTGAAAAGCTGTACCATTTTTTCCCTCATCTTTCTGGCCAGAACAGCCCACTATGCAGAAGTAAAAACCTAGCACTGAATTTCGTCCACCCTCCACCAGGGATGAGTCAGTCCTAAGGCACCTGATTCAGTTCTGCAGTCTCTTCTTTGTCCTAGTGGCACCTCCTCTTCTCTGGAGGATAAAAGTACATGTGTTATTACTTTGAAGATGCTGAATATATGTGGGTCATGTTTTCAGCCTTTTCTGAAAACTGAAAGCTAATATTATGTGTATCAAATAAGAACCTGTCAGTGCTATGGGTGACCAGTGGTCTGCACTTTCTTTTGGTACAAGGTCTAATGACTAAGAAGGGAATTTAGCAGATGGTAGGCTCAGAATGAATAAACAGATGTGGCTTTTTATGGACGATATATATATGGTGTGGAGCTGCTTGCTAGAGGATGTTATGTGCGATAAATATTACACAAGTCCAAAGAAAAGCCTGAAGAGGACTTAGAAGAGAAAGGGAATTGAAGGCAAATATAGGTAACTGAAGGTTAAAAAAAAAAAAAAAAAAAAAAAAAAAACAAAAAAAAACCCAACCCAGAAGGTAAAACATGAATTCACATCTGTGGAAAGAGGAAAGTATGCCTGTCCTGTTTGTGTACTTTTCCTCAGGTAACTGATCCGGGGCCATTGGCAGAGGTAGGAGACTCCATGTACCTTTGCTTGAGCCAGTGTGGCAACTCCCATCTTCTTAATCTTTTTTATCAGTATATATGCGTAAGAGAGGTTTTTCTTCAGCTTTGTCATTGATAAAAATAACAAGTCATCACCACTGCTCATTGTGGGTAATCAGATACTTTAAAAAGACTCTAACAAAGTGGGAAATTATTACAAGATGGTGTCTGTGTTGTTGAATCAGCCACTTAAATATTATATGGTTTCTAATACTTCCATCACTTAAACAAGCAAACATCCACTCTTGCAGGAGTCATTGTTGTTTATCACCTCTCAACAGCAAGCCATTGTTTCCATCACCCTAATTCCACTGCCTACAGGACGATACGTACTCCTGCAGAAAATACATTAGACATCTGAAACTTATCCTAACCTTAATAGTGGTACTGTCAGGACCATTATCTTTGCGCTTGCTCCCTCAACACCATCATGGACTCAGTCATGTTCATGTAAAGCTGGGTGAGCTAGCACAGCCTGCCAGAAGGATTAGGTGAAGGTGGGAGGGACATGGATACAAAGGGAAATGATGCTGCCCCCAGTCGTATCCTGCAGCCTAGGATCGCACACCACACAGGTTGAACTGAAAAGAAGACACTAGAGATGGCTTGGATTCACTGTTAAGCCTGCATCGGCCTGTTTGCAATTAGCTGTTTCTTCCATTTTGGCCTACACAAGACAGAACATCTTTCTTTTGAATTTGAATTTACTTTGTCTTTCAGTAAACCTTAGGGGCAAGATTTTATTTCAAGGCTTCTTTTTGGAATGATTTTTTTGTTTGTTTCTAGGCTGTTTACAAAAATACCCTACAAGGAAAAAAAAGTGTGTGAATTTGAACTTGAATATATTTAATCAGTGTCTTTAATGATGAGGTACTATTGCTGTTACATTTCAGTATAACAAGCAAGATGAACAGCCTGGTTCTGCAGAGAGTTAACATGCCATGGACAGGTTATTTGCCTGTTTGAACTGTACTTGTATAACCATCACAATACTTTTATGAGAAAAAGAATACTGCATATTCTTCAGCACATTAAGTGTCATTAAGAAGAGGTTCTGCTGCTCTTAAAATGATCCTGAGTAGTGCTGCTACTGTGAGAATAGGACAATGCTGTCTAGCATGAATAAGGATATATAAACACTGTCCTACAGCTTTTTTTCATTCTTTCAATGGAGATTAACAAAGCCATATATTTTTACCTTGGACTAGATGTGACTGATATTATCAGTTATACCATATCTGCTGGTGGGGGAAAGGGTTATTGATTTTATTATTATCTTTTTTGTTTACATGGAATATGCTTTCTGAAATATCAGGGTACTCTATGCATTTTAAGATTTATTGATGGACTTAAGGGAAAAAGTTTGATGCTTTCTGTAAAATATTCTTGACCCTGGAATTGTCTGTTCTTCTTAGTGAGAGAAAATAAAGCCTTGTAGAAAAGGAAGGACCTGAGATATGGGAAAATGGATTCATCTTGTAACTTCTCTCAGAGATCATTCTGTTGATTTGGACAGTTGCACTTTCACAGAAATCAAGATCCAGCTGTCTGTACATCCCTGTCCATCCAGTTTTACTTACGTATCTTATACCAGGCACAAAAACTTGAGTCAGATTGCATTTAATATTTAAAAATATGTAACCTGGATACCTGAAGAGATTGAGATGAAGAGAGGGTTCATCTGTGCCCAAAGTATCAAAGAAACTGCTTCAATAAGCTACATTTCTTAAAGGAGTACATGTATGTGTCAAGTTTTAAATTACAACATGAGAATAGAGACAAATTGCTTTACAAGGATGTTTGAGTTTCAATTGTAACTTTGAGGAGACTTTAACTGAGAGGGTTGTTTGCTAGCATGGGCTCTATTAGCTGCAAGAGGAGTGCATCACAAGCTGTATTTACTGACACTCAGCTCATCTTTGCTTAGGAAATCGTCTCAGGACAGATGAATGTGAGACGTGTTTATTTTAAGTCTGCACTGAACTAGACCTTGACAACCTTTTTGAGAATTTTTGCATGCTTGTCTGGATGACTTTTCTTTTTTAATTAATTTTGTGTTTAAAACATATTTATAACAAATGCACTTACATACTCTCTAATATAAATAACTGATTGCTTAGAATACATATTCATTATTTTAGGCATACGACTCACTCAGGATTAAGTCAGTTGTGACCGTGTTCCCAGCCTTAACATACATATCATTGACCTCCCTACAATACCCTGCAGATTTTCCATCCTTGCATGTTGAGCTTTAAATTTTCATCCAAATAAGCAGCTGTCTCCTTTCCTGACATACCCACAACTCTTCCTCTCTGGTGTTGTCTGCAGCCAGTTGGCATCCACAGGATGTCAGAGGACATCACGGCTGAGGAGGGTTAACCTTTCAAAACTGTTTACCTCCGTATGTGACCAGTTTTTGCAGCACTGCAGTATTGTGGCACAACCTCTAAGTATAGCCTTTAGATGTGTTTCTAGGAACACTGACTTATAAATAAATGCAGTTGACAGTCTGCTGATCAAAAGCCTATATTTACCACAGAGGACCTGACATGATGTCATGTAGGATTTGACAATTAACCTTCAAAATTGCTGAAGTATGTTTGACATCTTTTGAAATTTTTCTAAGTAATAATAATTTATTTTTTAAAAAAGAAACTTGTTGTACGGTGTTCCTTTGGATTGCAGAAGATAATCACAAACAAAAAGGGAGCAATAATAATTTCAGCTCTGTCAGAATCATGGGTAGGATTTTTAAATGTTTCTGTGTTTGCTAATCAATGTTTCAGCTGGCAGTTTGCTGTGTCACTGACTCTTCTGTTCCTCTGTATTCAGTTAATCCAGAAGAAAAGTTGGCCATGTCTACTTGATTTTTCTATACCCTATGTCTTTGCTAGTAATATATCTGGTCAGAGGGGGACTGTGCTGTGTTTTCGGCAAAATGGCCCTGGGAGGATATGCCAGAGTGATACCTACACTGCACTTTGTATACACAGTGAATGCACAGAGTTCTTCTTTGCACTGGCCTGTATTTCATGGTAGGTAGTTCTGTCTTCATCTATGGCTAGTTAGTGTGCAACACTTGTGCACTTGATGGAAACAAAAGTTTTTGTGTGACTGTGCTTAGGTCTTCAGTAGTTGGAAAGGGTCCTTACATCCATTCACTTTGCAGGGTGTAGTGAAAACCATGGACTGCTGCAAGGAATTAGAAATTTGTCAAAGCACTCTTGCTCTAGAAATATATTGGCTTCTGAATTATGTATTTTCCCTCCTGAAAGGTCTTTCTAATGGTGCTTTTACTTTATCTTGGATTTTTTATTAATTTCTAATGTTTAAGTAGGATTTTCAGCACAGAGGGAAAGCAAGCTCATGGGTGCATGACTGGTCAAAGACCAAAAAGAATTTACAACTATCTTAGCTAGACAGATAGAGCCTCTTTGTCCCTGAAAACACCAGAGCAAGGCTGAACACATGAAAGTTAGCAAAAGAAAACTACCATTGAAAATATAGTCCAAGTCCTGGGGAAAGTAATTTTCCCAGACAGGCAGTGAATTTCTCTCAGCAAGAGACCAGGTCAATGTGCCCTCAGGTTACATTGCAGAAACTGTAGCTGAATTGGAACTGGCACTGAGGATTCAATGTAGGGGTTTATTTTGAGCTGTACGTGGGGTCTTATAGTAAATTTAATGTCACTGTTATTGTTAAATGTGGAGATCGTGGCCCATAGAATTTCATCTGAAGGTTTAATGCCTGATTCTTACTAACTTCAGGGGGGTAAGTACCTAAATACTGTCAAAGATCCAAGTTTAAGTTACTGTAGAAACTGGAAATAAGACTTTCTACAAATTCCAACTAGAATCTTTGTTATGCTGGATTTAAGATGTCTGAAATCCTACTGTGTTATGTGTTGCCTTTACACCTTGTTCTACTGTGGGTCACCATTCAGCAAACAAAAGTTTACCCCTAAGGTGAAATGCTGTCAAGCACAGTCAACACAAGAAAGAGAATTGTATGAAGAAACAGCTCTTTTTGTTCCTTTGCAGTATACTTTTCCTCCCATCTGACTATGTGCCTGTAGTGAAAACAATTCTGGAGAGCCTCATTTTTCCTCAGAAGAAAGAATCACAGGTGTTTTCTAGTTGATTGCAAAGTTAAACCTTTTCTTCTCTTTCTTTCATCCCTCCTGTACCCTCTCCTGTCTCAGACATTTAGCTTAGTTGGTTTCCTGGGACTTTCATGCTTTGTAACTGAGGGAAAAGCCTTGCATTGCTTGGCTGGCTGACCTATTTCACAAACACAGGCAATTACTCCCACTACACAGCAGCCCTTAATTCACAGCCAGGGACTTCAGGAGAGCTTTCCAGTGTGCAGCGATCCCCTGATGCTCTGGAAGGTGAGTAGCTGTTCCCCCCTGTGCAAAGAGCATGATCATGGGAAAGGCGACATGGCTGCACTACTCCAAAGCTCATCAGCTGAATCAATAATCCTTTAAAACAGTTGTCAGTAAAGGCAAATGACAGCCACCTTCGAGCTGATTCAGTTTATACCAGGTAGACATATTGGCAAACTCCCTCGTTCCACCCTCCTGCTGCTTTGAGGGCTGAGGACCTACATTTCCTATGACAAATATGTGCGATTATTTAAGTGTTTGTCTTCAAATGTGCAGAGGGGTTCTTTGGTTAATTTCATCCCAGGGAACCAAAGATGAACAAACTAATTATAGTAACAATTTATTTAATTGTTTGGCATTTTGGCCAAGTTATGCAGTGTTTGCTTTTGGGGATGTAAAGGCATTCTGTGCTGTGGATGCCTGTCCCACCTGGGTGCGCACACAGTTTTAACACAGTTCTTTATCATGCATGCCTTATGAAGTCATTTATTACACAAACTGGCTACTTCAATTCCTTGTTCTGAATGGAGTTTTCATTTTTAAAATGCACTGTGGGGTGCTCACTTATTAGTCAGTTATCTTCAGCTGTCACTCAAAGTAACTGCACAACATGATTCTCTGCTAGTTAAAACAAAATTAACAGAGAAGCTGCCAGTCAAGTTTCCCAAACCGTCCAACAATAGAGAAACTGCAAGCCCAGAATATTCTTCAGTTTCTGTAATTATACACTGTGCAGAGTAATAATTGTAAGATAGCCTGGCATACATTATGTGAGTCTAAGTGCTCATACTATCAACTTCTATTTTGAGGATATTCTTACCATGCACTAATAATTCTGTTCGGGTTGGTGGTACCCAGTATGCAGTAGCTTTTATAAAGTTAGGGAAATTTGTTAATATTATACTTACAAATACACCAATAAAATTACTGCTTGATTTCAGTTCTTCATATTTATGCAAAAGAATTTTTTTAAGACAAGTAACAAATCTTTGCTTCCATTCATCTTGAATATTTCAGAAAATATGGAGTGAAGCCAATATTCTTATTTAGCCAGTGCTGCTATTAAATTGCTATTTAAACAGCAGAGTATATACCCTATGGCAACAAATACAGAAGTAGCAGATGTGACTGTGCTGGAATGTGCCATTGGCCAAAAATAATAAATTCAAGTCACAGTGTTTGATTGAATAATTGTACTCAGTATATCATAGAAGACATTTCCAAAAGGCCCATAAGGATTTAATGAGCCAAATTCTACGAATGATCCATAGAATTTATGCTCAGAAATGCCTAGTCCTCAAGACTCTTTCAGATGAGGAAAACTATTGAAATTTTATGCTTCCGTAAAACTAATCTAAGAAGAATTAGATCATCTAGCAGTTATTGCCAGTGAATTGGCGTGAAACCCATTAGAAGTTTGCGCAAATGTGGAGCCTTGAACAAATCTACCACCTCTGAGATAATCTTGTGAATGGCATCTAAAGTTGGAAAAGCTCCAAGAAAATTTCTCACATACTCACCTAAAGCTATGTCAGTGTTTGTGGTAGGCATTCTCACTGTGCTCAAAAGAGTGGTTAAACACTGAGCACAGGCACAGGACTTTACCTGCAGGTGTAAGAAGATAAACTAAGCACTTCTTGATCTAGGATGTAGGAAGCTGATAAGCTGACAAGAGTTTTATTCATGTGGCTTTGGAGAAAAGCTAGTTGTGATCAATATGAACTGTAATTGTTCTAGCCATGTGATTGTAAGAGTGAAATCCCTGTCACTGCCCAGTACTGTTGGAGGCTAATTTGAACACATTTTCTCCTTGTTGTTTTGATCTATTTTCAAAGCCCAGCTACTGTTGGTAGATTGAACAGGACTTGACTGGCTTCCCAAATATGCAAATTGTTTATCTTTTTCCTAATCTGATTGCCCAGGAAACAAGTTTCCAAAGATCCATCTCTATGTTGATAAACTAGCTTTTGCAGGTCAGACACAGATTATAGTACTGGTTCATGACAATGATGTTCGAGTCCACGGATAAGCACAGTGTCAATGCAGACAGCTAATCTGTTTGAGAGTTTGGCCAAGGAGTCTGCTGCAAAGTGATACTGAGGTGCCACTGAAGGCATGCTCTTTGTGGCTAGGGTAATAGATTCTGCTTTCGAACTTCTGGGTTCTTCCTCTTGAAAAGGCTTTGCACGTTGATATTTCAGGCAAATCATTCCGTTTCTTTTCCCCTGGTTCATCCATCATGAACATGGATGTCAACTGACATTCTTCATCAGCTATTTTAAGAATAATGTAATGACTGTAGAGAATAGTATTTTGTGAAAAGGTGGTATACCTGCAAAGCATTGTTAAAATATCCCATTCACAGGAATATGTGTATTCTGGGAGCTAATATGTTGCTCAGCTTGAAGAGCTTAGAGGAATACAATAGAGCTATAAGTGGTAATTCTGTCACCTTTTCAGCATGGATAAAGAAGAGGGAATCTTCTACTGGGAACAGAAATAATTTGCTTTACTAACTGAATATTGGCATGTCTTTTGCACGAACATCACTTGCATTTCCTGTACACAGTTTAGATACGCAGTTTATGATCTCCTGCAGTTGCACAGAGAGAAGATGAATTGAGATCGTGCCTATAACTTTATCTATTTTAATGTAAGATTATGAATTTATTGAGCTAGATATGCTGTGAATAGCATAAATTATCTTAATGCAGACAGAAATACAATGTGACAGCAAATAATTGCAAATGCATTCTATGAAAATTTAGCTTGATTACTTGACTATCATATTCAGTTTTTTCTCACCTCATTATGAGAAAGAGAGGTAATAGGAATGAATATAGGCACAGGCAGGGGTTATTTTGATGACATAATTCAGCAAGTAGGAGCACTAGTCAGAACAGAATAAAGTGAACTGAAATACATAGGTAATAAGGGCTGCACTGGAAAAAGTAAGTATCAGTGAATACCCTTGCTCAATTAGTATTAGTCCCACAAGCAGACCTTTGTCCTAAGGATGTCATGTCATATTAAAACATGAAGCAGTTGATAAAACTAGCTCTTTCTTTACAATTAAAAAGAAAATTAGCTTCCTATGGAATTCATAGCTGAAAAACTGGCTGTTTAAGGAAAGCAGAAGAATTAACGTGTGGGGGAAGGCTTGAAGAACAACAAATAGTTACAACCTGTCTGTGACTATGTAGAGGCTGGAAAACAGAGCAGTGAAATTGCTGGGATAGCCTGCTGCCGAGAGAAGGGAGCACCAGACAATAGCTGACTAGGTTTTATGATGAACCGCAACACATTCCTGAGCCAGACAACTATGGTTTCACTGCCCCTGTCATCCAGGGCTTGTATCTGAACTCAGAAGCCTAGGCACCCAGTGCTTGGACAGCCATGAGGACTGTGGAGATGTTGGGTGAGATGAGCATGGGAGGGAGGGAGACAGGATGGGAGCACCTCTACAGAAAACAGATACAGGAACTGCAAAACCTGAGGTAAAGTAATAAATATGAGGAGCACTGGGAACAGAGTAGTTTGAAAACCTTGCATATGAAGTGTCCAGGAAGAAAAGGAGGTGTCGCAGGGAACATTTGGGATGATGATTTTTAGGGGCAGAAACACTGGAAGGAAAAGATGCAGAACCAAAATGAGTGAGGTGTTTAAGCTATCACTTATGGCAGTTATTTTGCAAGAGGAGAAGCATCAAGTATCTGAGAAGGCATAAATTGGCTCACACTCTTGCACCTTAATAGACCTTGCTTTTCAAAAAGAGTAACAAAAATCACCAAAGAAGTTTGTACTCATATATTGTTCTAATTCTAAACAAAACAAAGTCTCTGTCTCCTGTCTCTCAAATCAAGTGAAGATTAAAAGGAAATCATAGTATTAATAATTTAAGTATAAGAGGTAATTGCAAGAGTGTTGCATTATTCCTAAGCTAGTATCAATGTCCATATCTTGTTCCAAAACACTCAGTAGTAGTAGCAGAAAAATGTTAAATTCATCAGAGTATAACCAGCCATAAAGTGCTTAGAGTTCAAGTTGAATACCAATATCTCAAACTATGGCTTTTTTTGCTATCCTAATCTTAAAATTTGTAGAGACAAGCTAGATGTGTAGTGAATGGATTTCTGATTAATGTGAAATATTTTTTCTCCCGCCAATACCTGAATGTTTGGGGAAAGTTATTTTACGTTTGCTCTAAAAGAGCTACAGTTCTGAAAAAAAAAAGCTTTTGCCTGTTTACTTCATCTCTCTGTGGAAGATTGTTTACTAAAGTAGAATCATAGAATCATAGAATAGTTAGGGTTGGAAAGGACCTGAAGATCATCTAGTTCCAACCCCCCTGCCATAAGAAGGGACACCTCACACTAAACCATGCCACCCAAGGCTCTGTTCGACCTGATCTTGAACACTGCCAGGGATGGAGCATTCACAGCTTCCCTGGGTAACCCATTCCAGTGCCTCACCACCCTTACAGTAAAGAACTTCTTC